>PVJS01028553.1:0-14616 GCA_004027185.1 Glis glis | reverse complement strand
TTTTTTATTCTTTACTTTGAAACAGGGTCTCACTAAATTGTGGGGGGCCTCACTAAGTAGCTGAGGCTGCCTGGGAACCCAGATCCTCGGGTCTCAGCCTCCCAAGTACTGGGATTACAAGCATGCGCCACCACGCCCGGCTCTCTCTTTAGTTTTGTGGGGTTCCTTCCCCCTCTTTTCAGGTTTAAATCAAAATTAATGAGATTTGTTTTTGTGACATTGTCTTCATTTTACTTCCACTTGGGAGTATATTTATTTTCAGTAGTTGCTGTAACAAAAATGTTTTCTCTCATAATCCTGGAAGCCAGAAGTCTAAAGTTAAGGTGTGGGCAGAGCTGAGTCCCTCTGAGGCTCTAGGAAGAGTCCACTGCTTGTCTCTTATAGCTTCTGCTGCTGTCAGTCATCCCTAACTGTAGCCTGATGGCCACATCACCCCCATTTCTGTCCCCATGATCACACCCACTCCTCCTTTGTGTATTTTGTCATGATGCTTGTCATTGGATTTGGGGCCCACCTGGACAGTCCAGGATGGCCTCATCTCAAGAGCCTTAGTCATATTCCAAATAAGGTCATAGACATAGATTCCAGGGATCTGCTATGATAATCTTTTCAGAGCCGCCTCCTCCCACTTTTTTTTTAATATAGATTTTTAGGTTGACAGTTAATTTTACCTCAGACTTTGAAGATGTAATCGTATTGTCTTCTTGTTTCTGTCAGAATAATTTTTGCTTCTTTGAAATTAATGTGTCTTTTCCACCTTTCCCCTCCCACCACTGTGCCCCCTATTGCTTTTTAAATATCTTTGTTTATACTATCACGTGACTAGGTGTGGTGATGTTTTTTATCTTGCTTAGTGTGTAGAGAGCTTCTTGACTCTGGATTGATTTCTCTCGCTGGAGCAGTAGCTCTCCAGATATTTTTCTTCCCCTTTCTCTGCTCTGGACTCCACTGACAAGTGTATGAATGTGCCCTTTTTGTATTTTCCCTTTGTTCCCTCTATGAGCTTAAATACACATCGTTTTTGCTGATCTGCTCCCATTTCAGTAATCCTGCTAATTGTGCTCCAGTTTGCTACAAAATCCATGTATGGATTCAAGTCCTTCATCTATTTCTTCTATCTCGTTTTCTTCAACTTACTACTCAGTGACTTTAGAGGCTTTGTTGGCTGACTACAGTCTCTGGATCATCTGTGCGTCTTTTCCTGTTGTAACACAGTTTGCCATTGTCTTTTCTTTTTCAGTCATGTGGTCCTCTCTTGGCCTGCCTAGGATTTTTCTTTGGTTGTCACACAAATGTGTGACACAAATTAGAAATTGTGGGAGGTCCAAGCTAGGCATGGTGGCGTATGCCTGTAATCCCAGTACTTGGGAGGCTGAGACAGGAGGATCACAGGTTGGAGACTAGCCTCAGCAATTTCGTGTGGCCCTCAGCAACTTAGTGAGACCCTGTTTCAAAATAAAAAGGGCTAGGTATATAGCTTGGAGGTAGAATGCCCCTGTGTTCAATTCCCAGTAGCCCCCCAACCCCTAAAATAAAAGAAATTGTGGGAGGTCCAGTTGATGTCTGTATTGTCTTCCTTTGCCAGGCCAATAATGTGCTGAGGGATTTTTTGGGGGGGAGGGTACTGGGGATTGAACCCAGGGTGTTCTACCTCCAGGCTACACCCTTGGCCCTATTTTATTTTATACTTTGAAACAGGCTCTCACTAAAGTTATTGTGTAGTAGGCTGGAACCTGTGATCCTCCTGTCTCAGCCTCCCAAGTACTGGGATTACAGGTGTGCACCACTGCGCCCGGCTTGATTGATCTTCTTAATCTACCCAGGAGCTGAGCTTAGATGTGTTTCAGTTTGGGCAAGGCAAGGATCCTTTGGCCCTTCTCCTGGAGTGCTGGGCTTCTATGAGCCTGGCATGCTCTGCAAAGCCTGTCCCTCCATAGGAAACCGTTACACATTTCAGTGATTTCTGGTTTTCTTTAGCCTTCTGGAGTAGCTTTGGAATTTGACATATCTTAAAAGGGACTTCAACTGGGGTTTTTTGGTTTTGGATTTTATTTATTGATTTGCAGTCCCAGGAATTGAACCTAGGGCCTCACACATGCTAGGCAAGCACTCTGCCCCTTAGCTACTTCCCAGCTCTTCTTATCTTGAAATTGGAGCTCAGTGAGTTGAGCAGGCTGGGTTTACAGGAGTACACCACTATGCCCAGCTTTTCGGCTGGTTTTGAAACTTCTCAAAGGTCCAGTTTTATCGTGGCAGCCGTGTAAGACTACCAAACCACGTTTACTTCTCTGTTCTCCCGCCGTGGCTTTCTGTCCAGGAAAGCCTGTACTCGTCCTCTTGCCCATGCTGAGAATCGATAAGTGCCACGGGCCACCCGAGCTTAGATATTCTACTTTGTTGGTACGCACAAAGTAGTGGCCCTCAGAACAGAGTTAAGAGCACATACACTTGGGAAGTTTAACACTTACGCAGAGTCAGAGGGGAGGAAGCAGGAATGGGCAGGGAGAGCCTCAGCCTGGGTGCTCCGTCGTGGAAGCCTGAGCCAGCCTGCAGGGGTGGCCTGGGCAAGGACTGGCAGTCGGAAGAGGCCTGTCAGACGTGTGCTGCTGGCGGCCCACATACTTCTTCGCTGCTGAACTGCGGGTTCTTTTTGGAAAAGAGATGCAGGTGGTGGTGTTCACTTTGCTTGTCAACTTCATGTATTCTAGGAGTCACTCCCATATCATGTCACAGAGGTTTGCTTCCTTCTTTGATTTTTTTTAACATAGTACTGCTGCATAACCCTCCATGTTGCGGGACTTTCCTAAGTTTATTCAACCAGTTCCTTTTGATGGGTGTTGGGGTTGCTTGAAGTGTCTCCTGTTTAAACAGTGCTGCAGAGTGACTGTCCTTGTGGAAATCACCCTCAAGGTAGATTCCTAGATGTGGGTTTGCTGGGTCAGAGAATAAATGCATGTGCAATGTTTCTTTTTTATGTTTTTTGAGGCAGGGTCTTGTTTTGTTGCCTGGTCTGGGCTCAGACTCATGATCTTTGGCCCTCAGCCTCCTGAGTATACATGTGTAGTTTTTAACAAACTGCGGAGTTTGCTTCTGTACTCTTTTTCCCATTTTGTCCTCCTGCTAGAAGTATTTTTTCCCACAACCTTGCTGACAAGGTATTGCCCAGTTTGGGGGGTTTTGCTAATCTGTTATGAGAAATGTTATCAGTATAGTTGTAGTTTGCAGTTCTATCTGTCCATTTCTGTTTTTTTGTTTTTTTCTATTGAGTTTTTGTTCTTCTAGGGTTTTTTGTTTTTTGTGGTTTGTTTGTGTGTTGGTATTAGGGATTGAACCCATGGGCACTTTACCACTATAGGAGCTACATTCCTAGCCCCTGTTTGTTTTTTCGTTTTTTTTTTTTAAACAGTCTCACTGAGTTGCAGGGGGCGGGGGCTCACTAAGTTGCCGAGGCTGGCTATGAACCTGTGATCCTCCTATCTCAGCGTCCCAAGTACTGGAATTACAAGCGTGCGCCAACACTCCTGGCTCCTCAGCTCCTTTTTCATCATTATCATTATTAATACTATAATTATTATTATTATTATTATTATTGAGAAATAGTAATATTACTATTAACATAACATTATTATATAATGCTAACATATTAGTATTAATATTAGCCTGGGCTGAGTGGCCCTGGCTGACCTCAAACTTGCCATCTGCCTGTCTCAACCTTCGTCCGTTGGATTACAAGCAAAAGAAACCAAAGAGAGCCAGGCACGAGGCATGGTGCCAGCAGGTTTCCTCTACTGTTGGACATGGGATGGGGCAGATTCTGACTATAACACTGAATGTCTTATTTGATGCTTCTGTTGTGTTCAGGTTAGGATCTGTTAGTAGCTCTGGTTTAGTCTTCAGAGCATGAACAAGTCTGAAATGAATTTAGAAGTTTTAAACAGTGCCCAAGAAAAACAACAACAAAATAATAGCTTTTAAAGGAAAATATGCAGTAATATGGCTATGTCTTTGGAGTCACTGGGAATGTATAACCTTAAGACACCTTTTACTGCTCACTGGTAGCAGTGAAAATAGACTGTTGGGTCCAAGTGCATCCTGGTTCGTCCATACCCTGGGCAGTGAAGCCAGGTGAGGGTAACAGGTTCTAGCACATGATGCTCTTAGCACTTCTGTTACTCTTGCTGAGTAGTGATTAGAATCTGGTCTGAAACTGCCATGAGTGTTGGAAGTTTCCTGACTAGAGCTTGCATTTTTAAATTCTTTTATTATGATTTAGCTATTCTTATTCATTTCAGTGCTATGGATTGAACCCAGGACCTCTCACATGCTCTACCACTGAGCTACACCTCTAGCCTCTTGATTTAGCTCTTCTTGACACTTCTCAGTTTCCACCAAATTTTTCCAGGTGTAAAAAGTTGTAAGCATTTAATCATAGGTTTAAAAGACATGATTATGGCTGTGACCCATCAAAATTCTGAGAAACTAGAGACATATTGTTACATGCCTGGAGTGCTGTTTGGGTTGTATGTGTATGTTGATAATGACGATGGGTTTTGCGGGAGCTCTGGTCTTAGAGCGCCTCGCCACTCACTGGATGCCTCACGCTGTGCTGTGTTTTCCTTCAGCTGGTTTCCCCATGGGCTATGCAGCAGCAGCTCCTGCCTATTCTCCCAACATGTACCCTGGAGCAAATCCTGCCTTCCAAACAGGTACGTGCCAGGTGACAAACGTCTAGCACACACAGCTGGGGGAGGTGAAGGGGGAGTGGGCTTTGAGAAGAGGGGTTGGAATTAGGGCTTGAGAGTGGGTTTCTCAGCTCATAACATTAGCCTGTTGGTAAGTATAATAAAACCTGAATTCTTCAGTGCGCATAAAGCTTTAGAGACTGCATTTCTCGGGTTCTCTCAGCATACATCTCCATCACCTGTGCCAGCACCTGCTCATCAGTAGCGTTGACTGCTAGAAACTGAAGACATCTTACCATTGATTTCTCCACGATTCTTTAGCACTTTGGCTATTTTTTTCTATCTCCGCTGTGGCCACCTCTCTTCAGCCCTTAGCTCATCCCCAGTGAAAACTTTGACTTGGTCTTCTGCTCCCAGGCTTTCTGTACTAGGCTCATAGTGTTGTTTGCTTAAACCAAAGCAGTGTTCCCAGTTGAAGTTTTAGTTTCCCATCACTATAAGTCACAGTTAAGCCAAGAGTCTCTACTTTCAGTCTCAAGTTCTTTGCCACAGTGGACTGTTTTTTTCTCCAAATTGTTTTTCTTTTGTGCTCTGCCTAGCTTTTCGCTCCTGACTGGACTCAACCTCTCCTTTGTGCCCATCTTTGAAGCTGTTGTGGGAAATCCCTTCCCTAGGACCCACAGCTCTTATATACTGTTACTCACTGGTGCTTGGATGGTGCCCACCACCCATCTCCTTTTATAAAACATTGCACATTGTTTAACTCTTTCTTTTTTTAACAACTCTCTTGAGGTATACATGACATGATAAACACATATTTGAAGTGTACCATTTGATAACTTTTGCTGTAGAGTATACCACCACCACAATCAGGAGCAAACATATCCATCACTGGCAAAGTTTCCTTCTGCCCATGCCTGTGTCTCCCAGGCTCCCAGAAATCACAGGCCTGCCTTTTCTCTGTACAGATGAGTTTGTATTTTCTAAATCTTTGTGTGAATGGAATCACAGAAAGCGCTTCTTCCTTTTGGACTGGCTTCTTCCATGTAGCCTGACCGCGTCGACGTGCATGTTGTAGTGTGTATTACTACTTCATTCCTTTTTGTTGTTATATAGTGTTCTATGGAAATGCCGTAATTTCCTCACCCATTTGCCAAGTAATGAGCATTTGGGTTGTAGTTTGGGGTTTTACAGATGAAATTGCTGTGAGTATTTCTGTACAAGTCTTTGTGTGGATGTTCACTTTTCACTTTTTTAGTAAATGCAGAAGAGTAAAGCGGCTGGCTCTTGTGGCAGGAGTACATTCACATTGTGAGAGATCCCGCACTGTCTTCCGGAGTAGTGGCTACACCATTGTATATTCCCTTTGGTAGTATAGGAGAATTCCAGTTTCCCCGTGTCCTCAGCAGCACTGGTATGCGCAGTTCTTTATTATTTTTGTTTTTTCCAGAGTTGGGGTTTCGCTATGTTGCCCAGGCCGATCTTGGACTCCTGGACTCAAGTGATCCTCCTGCCTCAGCTTCCCCAGTAGTTGGGGTTAAGGCATGTGCCACCATGTCCTGGGCCTGAGTTTGTTTTCTTACTGTTGAATTTTGAGAGTTTCCTTTATCTGATAAATGACTTCCAGAGATTTTCCCTCAGTCTCTGGCTTTTTTCATTCTCTTAATGGTGTCTTTCAGAGGGCAGAAGTTTTTACAGTTTTAAGTTATACACAGGTCTATGGCTCACTTGAAGTTAATTTTTGTGTGTGGTTCTTGATTGGATTAAAGTTCTTTTGTGTGTGTAGGGGGTGCTAGGGATTGAACCCAGGAAGATTCTGCCTCTGAGCTGTACCCCCGGCCCTATTTTATTTTTTATTTGGAGACAGGGTCTCATCAAGTTTGCTGAGAGTCTCACTAAATGGCTGAGGCTGACTTTGAAGCTGCAGTCCTCCTGTCTCAGCCTCCCAAGTACTGGGATTACAGGCATGCACCACCACACCCGGCTAAGTTTGTTTATTTTTGCGTATAACTATTAATGCTATATGTGGTCATACTGTAGACCACCATAAAATAAGTTACTTTTCTAGAACTTTCAAAGATAGCTAGCTCACTTATACTACTTTTTTTTCATAGAACACAAGTTAATATGAAGATGTACTAAAAACTTCCAGTTCATCTTCTCATTTTACAAAAAGAGGCTCAGGTTTATTTCGGGCCAGCACAGCTTGTTCCTGCCTTCTGCAGGAGGAGGGCCGGTTTAGAGTTTGGTGCTGTTGGCAGCATTCTCATCCTTGTCAGGGGCTTCTGCACAGGCATCACCACCTTCTCCCTCCGAGGAGGACCGAGCCTAGCTTGCCTCTTAACCAAGACTGCTCTCGCATGGATCCTCTAGCCAGAAGCTGGGACAGGCAGGTAGGAGCTACACCTGTCCAAAGGTCCTGCCTTGTTGAAGGGACAGCCACTGAAGGGTACCAGGTAGTTGTTGGCTGCCACTGCCAGATTGTCTGGGTTTGTTGGGGTTGTTTGTTTGTTTGTTTAAAGAAGCTGGGAATAAAGATTGTTATGTGAAACTGGTGAATGGAAAGATAAAAGACACCTTGAAGGTCCTGCCAATGTCCCACAGTGCTATTGGCCACCTGATCTGAGTCTGACCACACTGTGTGCTCGTCTTCTTCTGGGTTCTTGGAATGTTTCTATGTTTCAAATGTTTTAATCTCCTTTTTCTGATGAGCAAGCCAAAGTCATCACTATTTTTGAAAGTTGAGAAGATTTCCCTCTTCCTGCTGCTTTTTAAATCTACCTTTGGCTTTTCTTGCCACCAGATCTGTAGACGAAGGTTGATCTGTGGTGTAGGCGCGATGTGTGGTGTCTGGCCTCTGGAGTACTTTGCGATTCTAGTATTGTTTGTTTCCTAGCCCTCTTCCAGGTGTGGTGTAGAGGGTTCCCAGGACCCTGTGATGAGTCGTCGCATCTTTTGCTGAAGGGTTCCATCACTCAGAATTGAAGTAGAAAAGATGGCATTCATTTTGTCCTTCTGTACAAATGTAGGCTGCATACACAGGCGGCCAGAGTGGCCATCCGTTTTTGGATCATAGCTTGGACTGTGAGTTAGCTAGGTGTGGCTTCACTCCTGACCCTGTCATTCTTGGGAAAGCTATTTAACCTCACTCTTGCCATTTGTTGAATGGATCCATCTTGCCAGTGTTACTGGAGGAATCCAGCCCAAGCTCATGTAAGGGGGGCAGGCTCGGGCACTAGGCACATTCAGGCCTCTGTTCTGGTCCTGCTTACAGCCACAAGAACCTGTAACTAGTATTGCTGGGCTCTCTACCAGCAGGGCACGGGACGACATGATGAAATAAATGCTCTTGAGACTCCTGTTCTCGAAGAGGTGATGGGGGAGAAAGGCAAGCGAGCCAAACTCCTCAAACAAAGCTCAGCTCTTTCTTTTATTACAGGTTTACAGAATTAAGGCTGGGTCATCAAATCATTGTCTCTAGCTAAGGAGTAGAGCATGGGGTTAGGAATGCTTTAGAGGATAGGTTGTTATCTGGCAGTTTTTGCAAGAGCGGCAGAGGTTGCTGTCTCCAGCAACCTCCTTAGGCAGTCTTCCACCTTTAAGCAAAGCAAGCAACAGGTGTAGTGAAACAGGAGGAAACAGCTTAGATAGCAAAAGGGCATTGAGGTCACTGTCTTCAGTTCCCTCAAGAAAGGCAGTCTTCTGCCAAAGCAAGCAAGAAGCTATAAATCCTTAAGCCACTGTTTTTAGACTTAGAACAGTTTCCCACATGGTATATACAACCATGATCTAAAATTGTCAAGAAAACATTCAGTTCTTTGTAGTAAGTTCTCCGTAAGAGGTGATTAGATATTATATCAGCACTGTTTTAAAAAGATGAAAACGTGGATATTGTATCAGCACTTTCTTTTGTGTGTGTGTGGTACTGGGGATGGAACCCAGGAGCATTCTACCTCCGAGCTACACCCCCAGCCCTATTTTTTTTATTCTTTATTTTGAAACAGGGTCTCACTGAGTTGCAGAGGGCCTCACTAAGTAGCTGAGGCTGTCCCTGAACCTGTGATCCTCCTGTCTCAGCCTCCCAAGTATTGGGATTACAGCCGTGTGCCACCACACCCAGCCGCACATGTTTTAAAAAGATGAAAACAAGCCGAGCATGGTGGCGCACAGTTGTAATCCCAGTACTTGGGAGGCGAGACAGGAGGATTGCAGGTTCACAGCCAGCCTCAGCAACTTAGTGAGGCCCTCTGCAACATAGTGAGACCTTCCGCAACTTAGTGAGACCCTCCGCAACTTAGTGAGACCATGTTTCAAATAAAAGACTAAAATAGAGCTGGCGGTGTAGCTCAGTAGTAGAATGCCCCTGGGTTTCATCCCCAGTACCACAAGAATAAATAAATAAATAAATAAATAATAATAAATGAGAACATTGCTAAGAGTGATATCCTAAGGAAAAAAATTTTAATTTTTTTTGTATGCAGTTCACTTTTTAAGCTTGAGGTATAGTTTATGCACAAAACACCTACATCTTAAGTGCAGTTGGGTTAATTTTGAATTGTACTTTTTTTAAGCTGGGGTTTGAACCCAAAGGTGTGCTACCACTGAGTCACATTTCTGCCCTTTTTATTTTTTATTTTGAGACAGGGTCTCACTTTGTTGCTGAAGCTGTCCTCAAACTTGCAATCCTCCAGCCTCAGCTTCCCAAGTCACTGGGATTATAGGGGTGTACCACCGCACCCAGCGAGTTGTACATTCTTGTGGAACTGTCACCCAAAACAAAATATGGAACACTTTTACCATCCTTTTACCACTTTTACCATACCTTTTTGCCTTCTCCCCTCTTTCCGATTTCTGTCACCAGGAATAAATTTGTCAGTTAAGTATAGGATTGTTCTGGGTGTGCTGTTCAGGTATGCTTCTTTAGAAAGCTTGGCATACTTGGAGATTCATGCATGATTTCCCTTCTGATTTCTGAGTCGCATGTCTGCAAATCTGTCACGGTGTGTCCTTTCATCTGTTGGTGAACATTGGGTTGTTTTTTATTTTAGAGATTGGTGAACATGTTTAACATGTCCCATTGTACACCTGTGTCCACAGTTTTCTAGGGGAGTGTGTTGGGATAGAGTTGCTGGGTGCTGTGATAAGTGTGTTTCTGGCTTGAGACATACTTTGACACTCCCACAGATGGTGTGTGAACACTGCACCTCACACTTGCACCACAGGGCTGCGACTGCCATGGTGGACATTTTAGAAAGCACTTGTGCAGAGGTAGAATTGCATGTAAATCTGGCCTTTTCGGCGTGCGGTGTGGTGTGTTTGGGCAGTTGTGCAGGGCTGTTCATCGCCACTGTAGTCAGGTGACTGCACTTTTGAAGGACTCGTGCCCCCTCTGCTCCTGGCCCCCACTGCTGGGTCTCCAGCACTGTGAATCCTGACTGTCTTTCCTGGGGTTTTCTGTTGCATGCATGTAGTCCGTACTGCTTCGGCTTATTTTGCGTCGCATAATGATTTTGAGACTCGTCGGTATTGTGTCAGCCATTTGTTCTTCGGTTGCTGAGTAGTATTTGTGTGGATGCACCAGTGTGCGTATCTGCTCATCTGCCGGTGGACATTTGGGCCTTTCCAGCTTTGGGGCAGATACAGCAAGCTGCTTGAGCACAGCCACCCAGAGTCCTGCCCCTGCGGGCCCAGGAGCAAGCCCAGTCGCTGTTGGGGTGGAGCGTCTGCAGGGAGCCGGCCAGCTACTGCTTACTCCAGTAGACTCGATGCCCCTCCCCGCTAGGGCCCTTCCTCAGCTTCTGGAAACAGGTTGCTGGCCAGCAGTTCCTAGGCCTCTGGAGAGGTGCTTTCCTGGGCCAGGCTGGGGCTCCGCCCTCACTGCTGGCTGTGCGCAGCTTTAGTGAGTCAGCTAAGTCATTTTCCACTTCAGCTCGATGAGCTTCAAAATGCTTTCTCTCTTCCGCTGATCTGCTGTGTGATCGTTTTCTTGTCATTTTGGGTGGGGACAAAAGCCAATGTGTGCTCAATCTGCTCCCCTGATCCAGAAATCCTTTTACCAGGGCGTTTAGCCAATTCCTGGTGTTTGACAAGTTTCTCCTTTTGTTTTTGCTGTAATAAACACCATGGAGATGAGTGTGCTTACAGTTAAGTCTTTACGTATTTGTGCTTATTTCTTTAAAACAGGATTTGTAGAAGTTAATTGTGCAATTAAAAGATAGACATACTTGATATGCCAGATTGAGTGCCAGGAGGCCGTACACATTTATACTCTGGCAGGACAGGTGTTTAATTTCCCGTTCTTGTGTGAGCATGGCTCTGTAGAACTCTCCCCTTGACAGACCCCTACCCTCACCCCAGTTGCACACAAAGCTAAGTGGAGCCAGGTATCAGCGGAGGAGAGTCAGGCTTTAGAGATGTCAAATCTTGACTGTGGCGTTCACGGGCACACACTTATCCTTCCCCTGTGCCTCGCGTGGTCTCCTGTGAATTCAGGCGTCGCTTCTTTGTTCCAGGTTACACTCCCGGCACACCTTACAAAGTGTCCTGTTCCCCTACCAGCGGGGCTGTGCCGCCATACTCTTCCTCCCCCAACCCCTACCAGACTGCTGTGTACCCCGTGCGAAGTGCCTACCCCCAGCAGAGCCCGTATGCACAGGTATGCTTGGGCACGCCCTGCATGGGGGGAAGGACCAGTTCCCTCTGGTCCCCACAGCTGTGGAACCCTGGGGCAGTTGTCTCTCTTCTCTCCACAGCAAGGCACGTATTACACCCAGCCGCTCTATGCAGCGCCCCCTCACGTCATCCACCACACCACGGTGGTGCAGCCCAATGGCATGCCGGCGACAGTGTACCCTGCTCCCCTCCCTCCTCCTAGAGGCAACGGGGTCACCATGGGCATGGTTGCTGGGACCACTATGGCCATGTCAGCAGGTGAGTGCTTGTTCCTGGTGAGTCTTCTGTGTGGTTGGTGAGAGCTGGGCTAAGGTGGAGAGGAGCCTGTGAGTACTCTGCTCTGGTCTTCACAACTGCAGCTGTGTGGAAGGACGTGTAATTCTTTGGGGAAGGAGCAGTAGGTCGTCTTGGACTTCGCCTCCCCTCCCTTCCTTCCCTTCTCCTTGTAGTTGAGAGGCGATGGAGGGTGGGGTGTGACCTCCCTGTGGGGTGGACTGAGCAGCACTCTCTGAACTTAGTGTTTGTTGGTGAGCTGGACAGTCATCTGGCAGTAGGGATGGAGAGTGACCAGACACTACCCCCAGCCCTGCTAACGTGTAAGGCTGGAGAGCAGGGGCACTGCATTTCAGGTGAGCTGTATAGATAAGTTGTGGTATAGGCAAGTTTTCCTGAATCTAGGAGAGCTGTCTTGTGTTAGTAGAAGTGACAGCTAGTTGTAGAAAGTCTTTGGTATTCATCTACTTTATTTCCCCAGGCCTCCTCTAAGTCAGGAAAATAAACCATGGAGAGATGACACTCCTAGCTAGGGCGGCATGTCTCTCTGAACATGTGGAAGGCCTGGGGCTTGATCTAATGCCTAGAGATTCGGGTACCCCTCAGTTTTTGGATAAATGTGGCCACAGGTCAGGCCCACACAAGACACATTTGACTGCCTATGTCTGGGATGCCACCTCCCTCCCGTCCCACTTCAGTACAGAGATTGTGCCAGAGAGAAGGACGTTCTGGGCTACTGTGTGTTTCCGCTCAGAATCCCCGTTTCTTTTGGTTTTTCCCTTACTTGTCTGTCACGGCAAAGAAGACCGGCATCGACAGAAGCTGCATGCCTGAGGCCACGGAGTGTAGGCACTGGGTTTGAGGGGTGCTTGGCCTTGGGCGGACTCAGGTGGCCCCTGAGTTTCTGGCATCTTAGGAAAAATTTGCTCCTAATGTTCTCAGAGAAGTTTAGAATCCCCGCTTCACTTTTTTTTTTTTCTTTTTAACCATCTTAACCATTTTCCAGTGTGCAGTTCAGTAGTGTTAAATGTATTCACATTGTTTCTTATCCTACATATCTAAACTCTTGCGCCCATTGAACAAAAACTGCCCCTTCCCTGCCCCCGGCTCTGTCAGCTGTCAGTCTGTGTTCTCTGAGACTTTGATGACTTAATGCCTCACATAAGTGGAATCTTCACAGCATTGACCTTTTGTCACTGACTTTTTCACCAGCATGATGTTCTCCAGTTTCACCTGTGTGGAAGCTTATATTAGAATTTCCTTCCTTGGCTAATGTCATTTTAAAAACTGAACAGCAGGCAACACAAAGCCTTTTACAAACATCAGTGTGAGCCCGCTGTCTTCAAACATCATTTGGGATAATCTAATCGGAGTTCTGACCTTGCCCTCTTCCGAGGTGCTTCCTTCCCTCCTCGTGAAGAGGCCAGGCCCGTGTGCCCTCGTAGCTGTGTTGGAGAAGTTGGCACACGCGGCGTGTAGGCCTGTCTCTATGTGATGTGCTGTTCTTTTCTTCCAGGTACCTTGCTGACTGCCCACTCCCCAACTCCTGTCGCCCCTCACCCAGTCACTGTGCCCACATACCGGGCCCCAGGAACACCCACCTACAGCTATGTGCCCCCTCAGTGGTGATCACCCTGCAAATAAATGTAAGTGGCCGGGAAGGCTGGCTGGGCCCTGGTGAACGTGCATTTCCCTGTGGAGAGTGGCATCCCCACCCACCTCATGTTTAAAAAAGTGCACCTGACCCTCCTTCTGAGTGCAGTGCAGTGTTTTATGGTTTTGTCCTTATTTGGACTCCACAAAGTAGAAGAAAGAAGGACACTATTGAGTGTTTACTGTTTACACTATACATCTTGAGCCTTACCTGGAACATACTTGTATCCCCCTCCTACTTGCTGCAGGAAATAGGGTTCCAACTGTAACTGGGAGTCTCTGTGAGGTGGGGGGAACCAGGTCCAGCAGCTTTGTCAGGGCCCTTTCCAGCCCCAGCAGACCTAATCCTCTTAGAGTTCTTTTTAGCAGCAGCGACAGAAGAGCTTTGTGTGACTGTGTGTCTTTTTCCCCCAGGTTTGAGGATGGAGCTGTGCAGTCATATCATTGAGGTCCCACAGCTGGTGCTGCAGGCCTTGTGCCTCCAACCAGGACTTTCTTCTTAATGCTCTCGACACTTAGCTAAACACGACTATGTCCCGGCCCAGCAGGTCACAGCATTGTCGGTCTCCAGCTAACTCTGTGGGTTGGTCTTAAAGCATATCCTGTTTTGTGGACTGCCTGGCAATTTTTTAGCTAACTGTAATGATAAAAAGGGAGTATTAATCTATTCTGAATCATATCTAGTTGAATGCATGTTTTAAAAAAAAACACAAAAACAAAGCTTGCTCAATCTACCTGCAGTGACTGATGCAAAACCATCATATGCAAAACCCAAAGGAATGGAAACATATTTTACAGCTGTTACCACTAATGCACTGTGTGATGTATGCAAAGTCTTCAAGTTGTAAGTGTTACAGTGAATTTGTTCATAGAGCATCTGAAATACCTTAGATGATCCTTCAGCCTTTTGGGGTTGATGTGGGTTGCCTGTTAGGGTCGTGGACTTTTTAGTTTGCAGCAACCTGTTTCTTTGGCACTGGCTGCACAGGAGGGAGCTGTAGGGATGGGGAGAACACAGGGAGGCCACAGTGGTTTGGGAGCAGTGGGTGTCCCTTTCTTTCTGTTAGGCTTGGTGGGGGTCGGGGGAACAGGGACATGCTTAAAGGCCATTATGGAAGATGAGAGCTGTGTGGCCCGTACAGTTAGGGCCAAGGGGTGGTCTGCATATCAGCAAAACAATTTTGTCTGCCATCTAAATTTTAATCCCACATCTCTTACAGAGAGGGATGATGTTTTGTATATCTTCATCAAAAAAGTCCTGTGTAGAACTACATTATTTTTCTGGGATGAAAGAGGTGTGAAACAGTCACTGTTGGGTGAGGCATTGTCCTCTGCT
>PVJS01028552.1:0-25425 GCA_004027185.1 Glis glis | reverse complement strand
TCAGTTCGCCTACGACGGCAGAGATTACATCGCCCTGAACGACGACCTGCGCTCCTGGACCGCGGCGGACATGGCGGCTCAGATCACACGGCGCAAGTGGGAGGAGGCTGGTGCGGCAGAGCGCAGCAGGGCCTACCTGGAGGTCACATGCGTGGAGTGGCTCCACAGACTCCTGGAGAACGGGAAGGAGCCGCTGCAGCGCGCAGGTACCATGGATTCGGGGTGCCCCTGCGTCTCCTGTGGTCTCCCCGCCGCCTCCCACAAGGAGGGAGGAAAATGGCCCCACGCTAGGACACCCCTCCCTCTGCTGCAGAGGGCGAGTGTCACTGGGTTCCAGGTCCTGTTCCACAGTGACTCTGAGGCCGCCCTTCTCTCAGGACATTGAGCATCCAGTGTCTCCAGGGCTGGAGGGAAAAGGTCCCTGAAATAGCTGCTCCCTTTGACTCTGGCCGCAGCCTGGGCGTCATGGCGACTTTCCCCCAGGCTTTGTTCCTGCCCCAATCCAGTGTCTTTGGAGTCTCTCTCCAGCTTTCCCACATCCCTCAGCCTCCACTCAGGTCAGAACTGAAGTCCCTCTCAGAGACCTGGGGCTTCTTACCTCAGGCTGACTCTACCTGATTCTAGAACTTTCCAGGGAACAGGAGATTATTCCAGAAGCCTGAGTCCAGGCTGGTGTCTGGGTTTTGTATCCTCCCCACCCTAGTTGTCCTGTCCATGCTCAGGATGGTCACATGGGCACTGCCTCAGTGGTCAATGGAGGAAATACAAAATGCCTGAATTTCCTGATTCTTCCCTCAGACGCCCCAAAGACACATGTGAGCCGCCACCCCAGACCTGAAGGGGACGTCACCCTGAGGTGCTGGGCCCTGGGCTTCTACCCTGCGGACATCAGCCTGACCTGGCAGCAGGATGGGGAAGACCAGACCCAGGACATGGAAACTGTGGCCACCAGGCCTGCAGGGGATGGAACCTTCCAGAAGTGGGCGGCTGTGGTGGTGCCTTCTGGGGAGGAGCAGAGATACACGTGTCATGTGGATCATGAGGGGCTGCCTGAGCCCCGCACCCTGAGATGGGGTAAGGAGGGGATGTGGGCACAGAGCCTGTTGTCAGGAAAGCAGGAGGCGCTCTGGGGACCTCAGCAGGGTCAGGGCTGAGAGCTGGGGTCACCCTCGCCCTCCCTTCTTTTCTTAGAGCCTCCTCAGTCCATCCTGCCCATCGTGGGCATCGTCGTTGGCCTGGTTGTCCTTGGAGCTGTGGTCACTGGAGCCGTGTTGGCTGCTGTGTGGAGGAGGAGGAGTGCAGGTAGGGAAGGCTCTAGTGTGAGTTTTCTTGTCTCACTGAGGGGTTCAGGCCCTGGTGTCCCCGCCTCCTTCATGGGAAGCACCATCCACACACGTGCTCACCCAGCCTGGGGTGCTGCTGGCTGACACTCATGTGTAAAGCAATGGACAATAATGGACACACTCATCCCCTGAGAGTTGTGGTGATGGGACCTGATTCCAGCAGGGAGAGGTCAGAGGGCAAGGTCCCTGCTGAGGACAGTCCTCCAGGAGGCCAGGTGCTCCAGTCCCTGTTAGTCTCCTTTCCTGTGTCTCCTGATCCTTCCCTGGTCTGCAGTCACACTTCTGGAAACTTCCCTGGGGTCCAGCACTAGAGGATTCCTCTGGTCCTCATGACCCTGCCTCACTTCCAGTCTCTCACAGGATGTTTTCTTCCCACAGGTGGAAAAACGAGCTACACTCAGGCTGCCTGTACGTATGAGGAAGGGTGATTCCTGACACCTTTGGGACAGTTTAGATGGGAGACCAGGGGGAGCTCAGCCACCCCATAATCCCTCTTCAGCCACGTCTCCTGTGGGCTCTGACCAGCTCCTGTTTTTGTTCCTCCCCAGGCAAGGACAGTGCCCAGGGCTCTGATGAGTCTCTCACAGCTGTAAAAGGTGAGACCCTGGAGGGCTGACGAGGAGAGGGTGGGACGGGGGGGCCTGGGTTCCGGGGACTCTGAGGTTGGGACATTTTGCGAGTGTGCTGGGCTGTTCAGAGTATCACCACTTAAACTGATCTCAATTTGTTCATGATTATTTCCTCTGCAGTGTGACACAGCTGCCTGTGTGGACTGAGCGATACAGGATTCACTCGGTCTCTCCCCTCCCACTGTGACTTCAAGAGCCTCTGACTTCTCTCTCTGCAACCGGCCACTGAATATGTCCCCGCATCTGTTTCCTATCAGCATAGTGTGAGGAAATTAGGATACCAGCCCATCCTGAGCACAAGACCCTTCCCACAGCGGACTGTGCTCATCCCAGTCACCTTCCTATCCCCGCAGAGGCAGCTGGACGTCTCCATCCTGACTACTCGATGCTGTCCCGAGCTTAGCTTCTGACTTCCCTATTAAAAATAAAATTCTGGATACGGATTTTTATTTTAATTTTTTATTTTATTTTATTTTATTAATTAATTAATTAATTTTTTGCGGCACCGGGGATTGAACTCAGGGGCATTCTACCTCCAGGCTACACCCCCAGCCCTATTTTTTTTTCTTTATTTTGAAACAGGGTCTCACTAAGTTGTGGAGGGCCTCACTAAGTAGCTGAGGCTGGCCACGAACCCAGATCCTCCTGTCTCAGCCTCCCAAGTACTGGGATTACAAGCGTGCGCCACCACGCCCAGCTGACTTTTTACTTCATAGTCTTTCAATGAGATGTGGTTGATGGGCTGATTAAACGAAAGGAAGATTCCTAAAACTTGAGAGCAAAAATCAAACCTGAGCAGGGCATGGTGTCGCACCCTTGTGATATCAGAACTTGGGAGGCTGAGACAGAATGATCGCAGGTTCAAAGACAGCCTTAGCAAGAAGTGAGATTCTCATCAACCTAGTGAGACTCTGTTACAGAATGAAAATAAAGAAGGCTGGAGAAATAGCTCAGAGGTAGAATGCCCCTGGATTCAATCCCCAGTACCACAAAAGATAGATAGATAGATAGATAGATACCTGAGAACCTTCCAGAATCCATGTGTTTGCTGTGCTGAGTCTGCTGCAGTGTGGACAGGAGAGGCTGTGAGGAGCGAGTGTGGACGGGCTGTGCCGTGGTACTCAGTCCTGGGCTTTGGTGTGGTCACTCCTCAGCTGGGGCGTCATCCTCCTCCTCTGTCCTTGTCCCTTAAATACAACATTTACCACCAGCACCTGTGACCGCAGGGACTCGCACTTCACCAGAACCTCGTCCTGTCTCCAGGCTGCGGGCAGGGAGGGTCTCCTTTGGCTGGAGCAGCCTCGGCTCAGGCCTGAGTCTGACCTGCAGCCCCCAGTGCTACAGCTGCGTGGAGGAGCATTTGGCCTGAGGATCCATCAAGAAAGATCGTGTCTCTAGAGAAGGGAGGTGCTCTGCATGCATCATTCACTCAACTCACATTTGTTGTGAGCCAGATATGGGACATGGTATGTTTTGTCACCTGACAACTCAATGCTGAAAGTTGCCAGGCGGTGGCGCCTGTGTTCTAGTGGAGGAGGCAGAGGATTCACTAAGCAGAGTAAAGAGGTTGGTGTGCATGGAGGAGGGGTGTGTGTTATGGGGAGGTGACCAGGTTTGGGTGTGCGGGGACAGGAAAGGTGGCTGTTTTTCTCGGGTGCTCAGCATTGGCCTCTTTTGTGAGGTGACTTGAGGAGAGGTCTGAGGACACGAAGGCCTTGGTCATGAGGATGTTGCAGGAAGAACCTCCAGTGCCAATGTCCTGGGGCAGGATCCTGTGTGTTCTGGGGAGAGGGAGGCGTCTGGATGTGGCACAGAGTCTCTGAGAGGAAGTCAGAGGTGCGGCAGGTCCTGCAGGCCTGGGGGACGCTGAGGACCTTAGAGTGGGCCGCGTTGAGCAAAGACGGACATGGTGCTCTATTATTAGTTCTGTAAATAAGCCTTAAGATGAATAAGGCAGAAAAAAATGAACATCAATTATTCAAAACAACCAAGAAAAGAACCCAAAAAAGAATTTTGATAGGAATTAGAGGAGTCAGGGCAAGTTCCCCGGTTCCTAGGCAGGCATGGCTCTCAGGGTCTTTGGCCCAACACATATCTGGGGTGGAGAAACCTAGCACTGGGGATTCCCCATCTCCCCGGAGTTTCACTTCTTCCTGTCCCAACCTGAGTCAGGTCCCTCTGCCTGGACACTCGTGATGCAGCCCCAGTTCTCTCTCCCATTGGGTGTTGGGTTCCGAGAGGAGCCAATCAGCATCACTGTGGTTGTGTGTTATAAAATTCCCTGCAAACCAACTGAACTCACTTTCTCCCCTGCTCTGAAGGGTGGCAGTCATGGCTCCTGAACCCTGCTCCCGCTGCTGTGGGGTAAGGGGTGGGGGGTCCTGGTACTAACTGAGACCTGGCTGGTGAGTGAGAGGTCCGGAGCTCAACAGGCTCTGTGGGGAGGAGCTAGGGGACCACCCGGTGCAGACCCAGGACCCAGGAAGCAACAGACCAACTGTCCCCAGCCAGCCACCTCTGTCCTGAAATCCCGTCCTCACCTCTCCTCTCCCATTTCTAAATCTCGCCCTCCAGGTCCTGCTGCCCCTTTTCTGTCCTCCAGTCTCCAAGTCCCCTCCTCCTCTCTTGTCCCCATGAACCTGGGACCTGAGTTCTGCACAGAAGGTGGGTCTCCTGGGTCTCAGGTGCGCCCCCCAGACTCCCACTCCATGTCGTATTTGGAGACATCCTTGTCCTATCCTGGCCACAGGGAGCCCCGCATCATCTCTGTGGGCTATGTGGACCCCTCCATCACTCCACTGGGGTTTCTCCTTCTTTGTCTAGAATCCTTTTCATATCTCAATTTCTCCCTAGCATCCACTGATGAGGGAAAACATCAGACCCTTCATTCTCTGTAACTGACTAATCTCACTTAGCATAATATTCTCTAGTTCCATCCATTTTCCTGAAAATTACATAATTTTGTTCTTTTTTATGGCTGTGTAGAATTCCATTGTGTGTATATCCCATGATTTTATAATCTATTCATCTGTTGATGGACATCTAGGTCGGTTCCATAATTTGGCTACTGTGAATTGTGCTGCTATGAACATGGACACTCACGTTTCACCATAGTATTCTGATTTTAATTCTTTCAGAAAGACACTGAGGGGTGGTACAGCTGGGTCGCATGGTGGTTCCAGTCCTTTTCTTTTTCAGAACCTTTGTACCGATCTCCACGGTGGTTGTTCTAATTTGCAATCCCACCAACAGTGTGTGAGAGTTTCTATTTTCCCACATCCTCGCCAGCATTTATTACCGTTTGTATTCTTGTTGGTTGCTCTTCTTATTTTGAGATTTTTAAGTATACTTTTACTGGTGCAGTATAATTATACATCATAATGAGGTTCAGAGTGATAGGATCATCCATGCACACAGCACATGGGGTCTTTCCCTCCACATGCTGCCCCACTCCTGTTACCTAATCCTGGTACCTGCCCCAATTTGCTGAATCAAATAATTGGGACAAGACCTTGGAAAGGAGGTAAAACAAGATATTGATTTGCTAGCAAATGAGAAAAACCCGTGAACTCAAGTACTCAAGAACAAGCCCTCGAATCTCCCAAAGCAAAGGATTCAAGTCCCTTTTGAGAGTTAGCTCTTCAGGGCCACGCTGGTGTCTTATCAGAAAAGGCACAATTCATGTTTAAGTCTTCCTTGAGTCAGTTCTTATTCAGATCCACAGACACCAGGTCCCCTTCTATCAGTAAAAGGATAAGAACATGTTATTTGTTAACAGTGGGTGAAGGAAAGGGGGAGGTCAAAGGAGGAAAAATATCAGCTTTGAAACAGGTCATCTGTTAGCTGCCAGCTTCAGAAGCAAGCCCCGTTACACACCCTCACCTTCCCGTTCATATAATTGAGATTGGTACAGATAACTTTGTATATGGACATAGCATTATTCAAACTGTTTTCTTCATCAAATCTCATTCCCCTCCCACCTTCCTCCCCTGACACCCTTCCACTATTCTGTGTCTCTCTCCTCATTTATCTGAAGTCCCCTGTGTTTCCCAATTTCTCTCTAGCTTCCACATAGAAGAAAAACATCCAACCCTTCACTTTCTGATAATGGCTCATCTCACTTAGCATAATACTCTTATGTTAATACATAATACATAATATTCTCTAGTTCCATCCATTTTCCTGCAAA
Organism: Glis glis; assembly: GCA_004027185.1. NCBI lineage: Eukaryota > Metazoa > Chordata > Mammalia > Rodentia > Gliridae > Glis > Glis glis. The sequence continues at coordinate 19,264 of PVJS01028552.1, read as the reverse complement.
CAACTTAATTTTGTTTTTCTTTATGGTTAAGTAAATTCCACGGTGTGTATATACCACAATTTTGTAATCCATTCATCTCTTGATGGACATCTAGGCTGGCTCCATAATTTGGCTGAATGGTGCTGCTATAAACATGGGTATGCATGTGTCGCTATAATATTCTGACATGATCACCGTTCTTTCTGGAGTTAGGTAGAATCTTAATGTTGTTTTGATTTGCATTTCCCTTAATTGCTCATGGTCTGTAAATGCAACTCTTTTGTGTGTGTGTGTGTGTGTGTGTGTGTGTGTGTGTGTGGTACTGGGGATTAAATCTAGAGGCATTCTACCTCCATTCTACCATCCCCAGCCTGGTTTTAATTCTTATTTGGAAACAAGGTCTCACTAGATTGCTGAGAGCCTTGCTAAGTTGCCGAGGCTGACTTTGAACCTGAGATCCTCCTGTCTCAACCTTCCAAGTACTGGGATTACAAGCATGCGTCACCACACCCAGCTTTTATGCAACTCTTCTTATAAAAGATGTCAGGAGTAGCTAATTGGTTGACTTTCTGCAGAAAATACTGGAACATTGAATTTGGCACTAAGGCTTTAAGATTGATTCAGGCCTCATAACTCTTAAGGGTATCGGTAATATCAGTAAACATTAACTGATTATTACACTAATTCACACCATTTTTTTTACTCAAAAATCTACCAGGATAAGAAATTGGAACCTTTATTTTTTTTAAAAAAAGAACTTTCTTACAAGCTATAGCTGCATCCAAGCAGCAATCATCAAACAGTAAATCATAAAGATATTTCACTCAGAGTCACTGCCATTTGAGAGATGATAATAATTTCCCAAGAGATTTCTTGAAATTTCCTTAGGATGGGAAACAGTGTATCAGGAGAAGTTATGGATGTGAATGTGACAGTTACTTCCTGTCATGAAGATATAATTTTCCTTCTTTTTTATATAGTTACCTCCATAATTTAGTATCTTAACTGAAACAAAGTGACAGGTGTGAGATATCTTTTTTTTTTTTTTTTACGGTACTGGGGATTGAACCCAGGGGATTTCTACCTCCGAGCTACACCCCCGGCCCTATTTTTTATCCTTTATTTTGAAACAGGGTCTCACAAAGTTGCGGAGGGCCTCACTAAGTAGCTGAGGCTGGCTGCAAACCTGCGATTCTCCTGTCTCAGCCTCCCAAGTACTGGGATTACAAGCGTGCGCCACCACGCGTGGCTTGTGAGATATCTTTATGGCATCAACATCTTTAGCATCCTTCTAAAGAGAACATAGAGAGGGATATGAGATTAGAGGAGAAATACCAGAGTACAAGTAACAGATGGTAGATATTTTAGGGTTTTTGTTTTGTTTTGTTTTTTTGCTAGGCTAGGGTGGTGGGGAAAAATCTTTATCAAAATTTGCTTTTATGGGCAATGGATAAATTCTCCTCTCTCTGTATGGAAGTCAATAGTATAGCGGAAAAAGTGGGTTTTTGTATAATAAAAATCTGGCTGACCGTTATTCCTGTTTCTGGGAACTAACCTCCACATCCTTGGAATTTCTCAATGATAACAGTGTTTTGTATTCACAGTGAGTCTCTCAGACCACATCTGAATTTAGGCATGACTCAGGGTGCAACTGCACTCGTCAGAGAGATCAAAGGTGAGACTTTCCCACCTTTGCTCTTATGTGTCTCTTCATTTGTCTGGTCCCAATTTGTATCTTTTGTAATAAAACTGTAATCTTAAGTATAACACTTTTCTGAGTTATGTGAGGTGTTCGAGTGAGTTATAGAAGATGAAAGGGTAGTGGGGGCCTCTGATTTTATTGATGAGGAAGAAGACACACAGGGAATGTGGACAGACACAGGAAGGACAGAGTGTAAAGAGGTGGTCAAGTACTGTTTACCCACTAGGTAAGCGTGTGAAAGAGGTAATACGATCAGGGCCAACACATTTGGCCAATTGAAAATTTGATTGGTTTACAAAAAAACTCAACTGGGGGGGTGGCGCACGCTTCTAATCCCAGTACTTGGGAGGCTGAGACAGGAGAATCGCAGGTTCAAGACCAGTCTCAGATACTTAATGAGGCCTCCACAACTTAGTGAGACCTTATTTCAAAATAAAGAATAAAAAATAGGGCTGGGGGTGTAGCTTGGAGGTAAAATGCCCCTGGGTTCAATCCCCAGTACCACAAAAACAAACAAACAAACAAAAAACCCCCCAATAGGATATGCTTATAACTCCCCAGAAGACCCGATTGTGTTAAGCATGTCATTTAATCCCAATGCTTTAGCAGCTAGGGCCTTGCTGACTCTGGAAAGACTGACCTTCTCAGAGCTAGCCATTTCCTCCAGGTGGTAAGCAAACTGCCAGCAAGTGTACTTTTCAAAAGCAAAACAACCAATTCAGAGTCTATACACCATCCCAACTCCCTCTTGTATTGAGCTCAGGACCACTATCCATCTACCCTGTCAGACAACTAGGATCGGTATCACAGAAACAAACATGCACACAGGTCTCGCTGTATTTTCCTTCAGGTCCTCCCTGCTAACCACCCCTACTTGTATATAATAGTGAGATTGGTAGTGATTCCTTCACACGTGGGCACAGCATTATTTGAACTGTTTTGATCATCAGTTCTTCCTTTTTCCATTCCCACCTTCTTCTCCTTATCTCTTTCCACTATTCTATTGGTCTCTCTCCACAATTATCTAAAGTCCATTTTGCTTCCTAGTTTCTCTCTAGCTTCCAGCTACTCTTCTGAGAGAGGACTAATATCTAGAATATATAAAGAACTTTAAAAGCGCAGCACTAAAAAAAAAAAAACCCGAATAACCCAATCAAAAGTGAGTAATTGAACTGAATAGACACTTCTCAAAAGAAGAAAGACAAATGGCCAATAAATATATGGGGGAAATATGTTCAACATCATTAGCAAGCAGGGAAATGCAAATCAAAACTACAATGAGTTTCCATGTAACTCAAGTTAGAATGGCAATCATCAAGAATAAAAGCAATAATATGAATAAGGAAAAGAGGGAAGATGGCCGCGCTCAGGCCGGAGCATGCCTTGCTAGCTCTGAGCATAGCAGGCTAGAGAAGGGGCTCCCCTGCTCCCCAGGGGAATATTACCAACAACTAACAAAGAAAGAACTGAATCCTATCAACCCAGCGGGTACAGAATGCCAAACCAAAAAGAAAAGTATAATCAGCTTTCCTTGCCGGGGATCCTCTGAGTTGCCCAGCCTGGCTGCCCAGCAAATCAATGGCCTCAACAGATCTCGTCAGAATTGGAACCTCAAGAAAACAGACTCTTCCTACAGAATCCCAAGAGAATCCATCATACCTCTTAGCCATCCTGAGTTTAGTCAGCTTCAGAGTCTGGGAGTTTGCAGAGGATCCCTGCAGACACGTTGGACACACCAATTTCCTGACAGCCCCTGAAGGTACCAGGAGTGGGAGGCAGAAGTGGCTGTTCACCCCACCCTCCCAGGCCATCCAGAAGGCAGGGGTCTAGACCCCAGTTGCCTATCCCGGGATGACAAAACACAGAGGGAAATTACAAACACTTCTACTGCTGGGGCTGGGCCTAAGAGGAGAACTGGCTGGCCGACCTCTGGGCAATAATATGATCCAGGCCAACAGGTGGAGCACCCCTCCCCCAACGGAAACTTAGAGATGCACAGGACACAGACTGCAGTGGCCAGTACCACTGGGACGATACCCTATTAGCATGGCATCAGGCAGGTCTCCAGACTTTAATGTCTGTGATCTATTAATGTCATCATTGCAGTGGGCAGATGGAGTCCCCGAGTAGCTGCAACACAGTGCTGGTGGTCTGCTGGCAGAATAGCAGTGGGGGCGATACAGGACACAGACTGCACCTCAGTCTCAGAGGGTGAGAAACATTTAACAAATTCCTGACTACCCATACTGGTGAAACCATACATACCCTATTACCATGGTGACAGGTGGGTCCTTGGACATTAATGCCTGCAATTTACTAACAGTGCCATCACCACGGGCAGAGCAAGTCCTTAAGAAGCTGAAACCCAGTGTTAACAGACTGCTGGCAGAGCAGTGAAGAGGACAATACAGGACACAGACAGCAGCCACAGTCTCTCAAGGGGATAAAGCTCAGCTGACTGTTGTGATCACTTGTAACATTAACTCTGGATCCCAGCAGGTCGCACCCTCACAGAGCACTAGAGACGCTGCAACACTGTGTCCTGGCAAAGTGCAGGCAGAACAGCGGGGATGATATATAAACAACACAGCTTAGGCAGGTGTTGTCAGGGTCCCTGAAGCACGTGGCCTGCAGGATTTCAAGTGACCACCATTAAACGAACAACAGGGTGTTTCACTGGGATAATAAAACTTAGGCAGAACATGGAACTTTGTAGAGCTCAGAGTCTCCTGTGACCTCAGCTGAGCACAGGGTATACAGCGGCCCCAGTAACCAGAGCAATGAGAGGAGGGAGATCTTTCTGAGGAATACAGGCTAGGCAGATTCCCCAGCAAGCTCAAAATGCTACAGCCTCTAGCCCACTCTGGGCTCTGTGAGAAGAGAGACCGGTGGACAGCCAGTGGCTAACTATACCACTGCCCCTTAAGATATACCTTGAGGTAAATATTTGCCTCCAGAACAAGATACATCATAAAGGGAAAACGATTAGATATAAGAACTTCACAGAGAGAGAGAATTGGCAAACAAAATAAAGGTACAAATTTAAGATTCCTGAAGGAAACAAGGTCCCACAACTCCACAATAATGGAAATCACCAACTGAGAGTTACAAAGAATGCCAGAAAGAGAATTTATTTAGAACTTTAATTATAGATATGATACAAGATTTTAGATACAAAATCAGAGAAGGTCTAAAAGCATTGAACGATCATATTAATACAGAGATGGATATCCTGAACAGGAATCAAAAAGAAGCTCTGAAAGAAACGAAGGACACAATAAATGAAATAAAAACTTTAATAGAAACCATCAATGGCAGACTATATTACATGGAAAACAGAGTCACTTTTAAAAGACAGCCCATTCAAAAATAAACGCGTAGCCAAGAATATAGAGAAGACAATTCGATAACCCAACCAAAACATCCAAGAGATTTGGGATAATTTTAAAAGAACAAACCTAAGAAAAATAGGCATAAAAGAGGGCCTAGAAGCCCAAACTAAGGAAATAAAAATGTCTTCAGAGAAATAATATCAGAGAACTTCCCAAGCATAGAAAACGAGGTGGACACACACCTTCAGGAGACACTCTGAACCCCAATTAGACAAGATCAGAGAAGTTCTCCATACACATAATAATAAAAATGACCAATGTAGAGGCCAAGGAGAGAATATTAAATGAATCAAGAGCAAAAAGCCAAGTGACATTTAGAGGTAAGACAATAAGAATCACTCCAGACTTCTCAAACCAAACCATGAAAGCCAGGAGGGTCTGGAACAATGTATTCCAAACCCTAAAAGAAATCAATTTCCAGACAAGACTATGCTACCTAGCAAAGATAGCTTTCAAAAATCAACGGAGAGGCTCAGTGTGGTGGTGCATGCCTATAATCCTAGCCCTTGGGAGGCTGAGACAGGAGGATTTAGGCCAGCTTCGTCAAGACTCTCAACAACTTAGTGAAAACCTGTTTTGTTTTGTTTTGTTTTTTGCAGTACTGGGGATTGAACCCAGGGGCATTCTACCTCCGGGCTACACCCCCGGCCCTATTTTTTATACTTTATTTTGAAACCGGGTCTCACAAAGTTGCGGAGGGCCTCACTAAGGAGAGAGAGAGAAAGACCGGGAGATAGAGAGAAAGAGAGAGCTGAGGCTGGCCGCGAACCTGGATCCTTCCGTCTCCACCTCCCAAAGTATTCGGATTACAAGCATGTGCCACCACGCCCGGCTGAAACCCTGTTTTTAATTTAAAAAATCAATGGAGAAATAAAAATCTTCCAAGACAAACAGAAGCTGAAAGAATTCATGTCTAACAAATGAGCACTAGAGAAGTTACTCAAAGAAATAAAATACAAACAAGAAATAAAAAGTAAACACCAACACCAGAGAAGGGATGAATTCCATCAAATGAACAACTAGCCAAAGAAGAATAAATACTATCTCAAACAGAAAATATAACTCAAAATGACAGGAATTAAAAATCATCTCTCAATAATTGCACTGAATGTCAGTGGCCTTAACTCCCCAATTAAAAGACATAAATTTGTCAGGCATGGTGGCACATGCTTGTAATCTCAGTACTTGGGAGGCTGAGACAGGAGGATCACGGGTTTGTGGCCAGCCTCAACTACTTAGTGAAGCCCTCTGAAACTTAGTGAGACTCTGTTTCAAAATAAAAAATAAAAACTAGGCTGGGGGTGTAGCTCAGATGCTTCTCCAGAAGCATTTATTTAAACAAGCCCTGGTCTTATTGTATGCTATTTTTAAATTATTATTAACTGTGTCTTGTGTAAAATTAGAGTTTCATGTATTGGAATAATTGAGTATTTATTTCAGAGCACATCTAACAATGGAAATTGCTCCCAACATCATTTAAACCTCTTTTAATTAACCTCTTTTAATTACACATAAGAAGCATTTCCATAGAGAGCTGTGTCCCTGGGAACTATCTCTGCCAACTCATCTGGGATAGGGTGCATGAATGTCTTGTTTAAAAACAGTGTCCAAGAAGTCTCGAGAAAAGCATACAAGTAGCATGCCCACAACATATTTGGGATATTTTCTACTATTGCCTTCTTAACCTAGGCTTTTTTCTTCTCTTTGGCATCCTGTATCAACTTAAAAACTAACAGTTCTGGAGCTAATTCTTAAATATGCATGTGCGGACTATAGTTTTTTGGTATTTTTCTAAATATTTGATAAATTCAAGTGTTTTCCTTCACTATTACTTTTTATTGAAGGATACTTATTAAAATAAGGTGAGTTGGACACTTGCTTTTATGGACTATGTATTCTCACAGAAGGATGGAATGTGTGGAGATCATAGAGCCTAGTATACACATGAAAGGCTGAGTGCATTTCATTTAAGGGATTTTTTTTAACTTTGAAAATACCTAGTTTAGTGGCTGTATGAACAACTAGATTTCAATTTTTAATTAATCTCTCTCTAGCTGGGTGTGGTGACTCACTCCTATAATCCCAGTACTTGGGAGGCTGAGACAGGAGGATCTCAAGTTCAAGACCAGCCTCAGCAATGTAGCAAGACTCTCAACAACCTAGTGAGACCTTGTTTCAAAAAACAAAAAATAGCTGGGCATGGTGACACATGTTTGTAATCCCAGTACTTGAAAGGCTGAGACAGGAGGATCACAGGTTCACGGCCAGCCTCAGCTATTTAGTGAGACCCTCCTGTAACTTAGCAAGACCCTGTATCAAAATGAAGAATGAAAAATGGGCTGGGGTGTAGCTCAGAAGTAGAATGCCCCTGGGTTCAATTCCCCAATACTGCAAATAAATAAATAATAAAAAATTAAAAGGGCTGGTGGCATAGCTCAGAGGTAGAATGCCCCTTGGTTCAATGCCTAGTACCACACACACACACAAAAAAATTAATCTCTCAGACCCTCACTTTAAATAGCACTAAACAAATTTATATTTCTAAAGATTATTTCTGAAAGATTTAAATACTTGAATGAAGTATTAAGTCTTTATTTAATCATGTGACTAAAACACATCAACCACTTTAATATACGGTGAAATTTTCATGGATTGACTCCTTGAGTTTCAATGAAATGTTTTGGTATCAGATGAAAATGGCTTTGATTCCTTCTTATGATCTTTTCTTCCCTCTAGAGATAAATGTGCCGTAAATATAGACAAAATACTATGTGTGATGACAATGAAGTATGAATAAGATACACTAGAATGAAAATGTAAGGGGAGATGCAAAGAAGACATCAGCACAAATAGAGTCTGGCAATGTATTAACGTGACTTTAAACATTCATGGATAAAAGGATTTCTGTCCAATGGAATAGGGATGGAAAATCACTGGAAGCTTCTAGAAGATCCAAATGTGACATGAAATTTCAAAGCTAATGAAATGTGGACCTGACATCAAAAGACAAGACCTAATGATAGATTTCTAGGTCTAAAACATTCTTCATAGGAGATCAAATCAACTAATCATATTTCCTCTGATATCTTTAGGAAAACATCCAGAGAAATGAATATGCTATGGGATAATTGCCATTCACAAACTAAATTGCATTTATGATGACAGAAACAAAATTCTAAATAAATTAAATAAAATTGCTCAAATCATACTGGAGGGATTATTGTCATTAGAGTTAGATGTAATTAATTATAGAGAATATTGTAGAGGATCAGATCTAAAATTATTAAAAATTTAAGGGTAGTTCAGGGTAGAAAATATAGATATAAGCATGCTCAAAAATAGACAATTTAACTTAGAGTGCAATTATTTAATAGTGTGGTTAGATTGCAATTTTGTTATAGTCTTTTAACAATCCAATAGATTCAGACAATGCTTAGTTCAAATTCAGTCTATATTATAGAATTTTAACCTGAATAAGAACTTGGACCAAGATATATCTCTAAATTCTCTGTGCACATATAACATCTTCTACGTTATGAAGCTCAGATTAAATGAAGGGGAAACACATTCAAGAAACATTCCTACAGCACTGATGCTTTCTTTGAAATGTTGAAACTCTAAATTTTTAGTCTCAATCCCTCACTACCACGTTTAAGGTATTGATTACATTTTAATTTTAAAAGCCTTCAAAGTTACCTTCCTCAAGCCTCCTATTTCCCCTCCCCTCCTCTCTCTGCAAATCCCCTTCCACTGAAAATAAACCATCTGATTCCAGGACTCAATGCCACATCTACTCTATCAGACACTAATATGTAGGAATCTATAAACTTCATCTTAAAAAGCCCTTCTGATTATTTTTTTATGTCAGTTAAGGTATGAAATCCATTTTTCTGAAGGTTCCAAAACACAGTCATTCTTATGTCTTATTTAATTTTTCATCAGAACTCAAGGAAACAGTTATTGTCAGGTTTACTAAATAGAAAATGAAATACCATTTCATTTTATGATCAGCTTACATGTTGACGGTAACTGTTTTGACTTGTACCATCATGAAGGGAAGTTTGGTCACCTGGTATAAGACATGTATATTGTTTGCCCCACAAGCTTTTGCATCCTATCTTCAATTCATGGATAGTAAACGCCTAATTATGTTTAATCACTCTTCATAACCCTACCTATTTTTGTCACTTCCTTATTATAGGAAAAACACATTGAAAAGAATGACTGTCATTAATGAAAGCCACCCTGAAGAGTTCATTCTACTAGGCTTCGCTGACCATCCTTGGCTAGAGCTTCCTCTATTCATTATTCTTCTGATAACATACCCCATGGCCATGATGGGCAACATGGCCATCATTCTCGTGTCCAGATTAGACCCCCGCCTCCACAGCCCCATGTATTTCTTCCTCAACAACCTCTCCTTTCTGGACATGTGTTACACCACAAGCATCGTCCCTCAGATGCTGTTCAACCTGGGAAGCTCCAAGAAGACCATCAGTTACACGGGGTGTGCAGTTCAGCTTTATTTCTTCCACATCATGGGAGGCACAGAGTGTCTGCTCTTGGCTCTGATGTCTTTCGATCGCTATGTGGCCATCTGCAGACCTCTGCACTACACCCTCATCATGAGTCAGCGACTCTGCATCCTGTTAGTGTCCATTGTGTGGCTGACTGGAATGACCTGTGCTGTCTTCGAGGTCACTCTTACATTACAGTTGCCACTATGTGGCATCGATAAACTGGACCATTTGTTTTGTGAGGTTCCAGTTCTGATAAAGACCGCCTGTGGTGAAAAAGAGGCCAATGAGCTCGCGCTCTCTGTGATATGCATCTTTATAGTGGCTGTTCCTCTATGCTTAATTCTTGCTTCCTATGCTAGTATTGGGCATGCTATATTTAAGATTAAATCTTCTGAAGGAAGGAAAAAGGCCTTTGGGATATGTTCCTCCCATCTCATTGTGGTTTTCTTATTTTATGGCCCAGCCATTAGCATGTACCTTCAGCCCGCTTCTTCCATCACGAGGGACCAGCCCAAGTTCATGGCTCTCTTCTATGGAGTGGTGACTCCTACACTCAACCCCTTCATCTACACCCTGAGGAACAAGGATGTGAAGGGGGCATTAGGCAAGCTGGTGAGGAGCATTTTCAGTTCCAAGTGATACTTGGTAGACATCAAAAGAAATTATTCAACTTTTAGAGTTAATTTATATAGGTTTCTTTAATTAATAATCCAATATCATATTATGTATTCTCCTTGCAAGACATGAAATATTTGCAACATTCTTCATAATCATGTTAGGCAAGGATGATACTCATGCATCCGTATGGGCACTTTATTTGTAGAAATATATTAAAATAGAGCTGGGTGTGGTGGTGCATGCTTGTAATCTCAGTACTAGGGAGGCTGAGACAGGAGGATCACAGGTTCGTGGACAGCCTCAGCTACTTAGTGAGGCCCTCCGCAACTTAGTGAGACCCTGTTTCAAAATAAAGAATAAAATAGAGCTGGGGGTGTAGCTCGGAGGTAAAATACCATTGGGTTCCATCTCCAGTACCATACAAAAAAAAGAAATATATTAAAATAGTTCCATTCTTGTACATACATGGTGAAATAGTAGCTTTGTCAGTAGTTTTTAAATTAGCAATATAAATTATAATACAAATTGATTTGTTCATGTTAATGATCATAACAACAGCACAGCAGCCATTCACCAATGGGCTTCCTATCAGTTCACCTGAGAAACATTTCATCACTTTCTGTGAGATGGGCCCGTGTGTGTGCGCACAGCATCGCTACTCTGTGCATTCTGTGTGAAGCACTGTGTGCTTTCAAACAGTCATGAGTCTCGTAAATTTATCAGCCTCGACTTGAGTTGATGCTATTTCTTTTTTTTTTTTTCTTTTGCAGTACTGGGGATGTAACCCAGGGGCATTCTACCTCCGAGCTACACCCCCCAGCCCTATTTTTTATTCTTTATTTTGAAACAGGGTCTCACTAAGTTGCAGAGGGCCTCACTAAGTAGCTGAGGCTGGCTGCGAACCCGGATCCTCCAGTCTCAGCCTCCCAAGTACTGGGATTACAAGGGTGCATCACCATGCCCAGCTTGAGTTGATGCTATTTCTTCTGCAGAACTGAAGTTCTCTGAAGAAGTGTCATCTATATTAAAAATTCTACAGAATGATTCTGGCTGAGTATAGTCAAATAGTCATGATTGTGGATAGATGGAATGTTGTTAGGTTGGGAGCCAAAATTATCTCAGGCTATCTTAGCCCCTTTACCAACCATTCTCTTTCAATCTCTGTATCTGAACTAACATCATCATGACTGTTAGGTAAAACACTTAGGATGCATTGTTAGCTTAGCAGAACTCTAGCCTCCACTAGCCCTAAACCTAAGAATGCTGTAAGGTAACATCTGAGCCCCATGGAAAAGAGTTCCCCACTTTTTAATAACCTGCCTAGCTAATCCCCCACCAACATATTTGGTAAATGTACCAATTTCTGATCTTTGTTCTCTGGCTATAAAAGTTCATGTAACCTCTTCCATGAGAGAACTTGTCATTTAAGGTCATTTGAACCCATGTTCTTGTGCCAGAGTCAAACATATTTAGCTCCGAATAAACTATTTTTCTTATCTCCTTGCATTCAAAATCATTATTTTACATCAATGCTTCTTAGAAATGCATTAAAATTCTTGCTTGATGAATAAGTACACAGTATGTTGTATGTTTAAGAATTTATATTTAATATTAAAATGAATAAAATAAAAAGATAAGTTTCTTAACTCTTTAAATACCTTCATCATGAGTTTTCTTGAATGTGAGAACACAGAGGTGATGTTAATAATGAACTACAACATGGAGACATTTCTGTACATGCATTGGAACAGGGAGGGATGTCTTTCTTCTTCTCTGTGAAAGAATCGGTAGGAGAAAGAGATCATTTGTATTTCTGGAATGAAAAGCTACTTGATTACTTCAAAAATATCAGTCATATTTGCCCTTTTTCCATTTTCCCCAAGAATACTCACTGTTGATGCCTGGGGCTACAGTTTTACCCCAAGATAACTTACAGATTACAGTAATTTACCACACCAAAAAGAAAAATATTAAACACTGATCATCATCTACATTTCTGTTACATTAAGATTAGAGACAAGTTCTAAGAACCTTCAGGAATAGTTTTTATACTTTATGTTTACATTGAAAACCAGTCAGATTTGCTTCAGCCTCAAAGGGTGTGTTTATATAAAATTAAATGAATGTTGCAGTGAAGCTGCACTTTTTGTTCTAAATGGGAAAAGGGTTAATTTAACTCTGGGATGCATACCCAGCATGGTAGTGCACACCTGTATCCCAGTGCCTGGGAGGCTAAAACAAGAGGATCACAGGTTCGAGGACAGCCTCAACAATGTGGTAAGAGTCTCAGCTATGTAGTGAGACCCTGTTACAAAATAAAAATAAAATAGGGCTGAGGGTGTAGCTCAGAGGTAGAATGCCCCTGGGTTCAATCCCAGTTCCAAAAAAAAAAAAACTAGTTCTGCCATTGTCAAAAATGGTATGGTGATTTAATTTTTAAAAATTAACAAGAAAACTATCATATGATCCATCAATCCCATTGCAAGGAATATATCAAAAGGAAATGGAATCAGTATACCAAAGAAATACCTGCATCACCACGTTCATTGCAGTTGTATTCACTATGGACATGATATGGAATGGACGAATGGATAAATGTCCATATACACTGTGGAATACTGTTCAGTTATTTAAAAAGAAGAAGGAAATCCTCTCAGTTGTAACATCATAGATGGAAATTCAGGACATTATAGTAAGTAAAATACACCCACCACTGAAAGACAAGCACCACATGAGATTACTCACATGTGGAACCTAAAATGCATTGCCTTCATTATTATAGGTAGTAAAATGTTGCTCACCAGGTATTGTGGTGGTTTTGTAGAGAGGGCTGTGGACATGCAGGTCAAAGGATTAAAAACATCCAGTCACATTAGACAGATAGGTTCAAGAGACCTATTATATAATATGCTGAATATTGTTTACAGTATTTTGACTTAAAAAGTGATAATAAAGTGGATGTAAAGGGTTCTCATCATGATTTGATGTAATAATTAACTATAGATTTAGTTATTGCTCAGTGAGTATATACTTGAAAATACCATAGAGCACATGGCGAATGCATACAATTTTGCTGTCAATTTTAAAAATAAATAGAAAAATACACACAAAATTTTAAAATAGAATGAATTTAAGATGCACACAAAAATTTAAAATAAAATAAATGTCCTGAAGCAGGAAATTATCTTTACTCTTTAATGCAATGTTATATCAGCCATGGTCCCAGTAGAAAATAGATGCCACACTCCGACAGGATATTGAGGGAAGTTTAGCAAAGGAAACAGAGTCGTTGGAAGGATTTAGAAACACAAGTAAGAGATTTCTACCTGTGTATTACAAATGGACCTCCCTGGAGTCTGTTGTGGGGCCAACATGGGGAGTCTATTCCCAAACCAAGGCCTGCAGTAACAAAGGGAAGAAATCATATTGCCAACCAGAGACTCTCCATGCACAAGGACCTCCAAGAGCTACGAGCCTCGGTTGAGCAGCACAGGCGGGCTCTGTGTGCTGACTGGGAGGGAGCTAGGGGAACCTGCCCCAGACTATCTGTGTCCTACTCTCTAAGTCTCAATTGGTAACTTCCCTTAGCTGAACCCAAGCAAATTTAGATACCAAGGAATTATCTTGATTCAACCTCTAGAGGAACAATAAAGTAGAAACTAGGGGGGGGGGGAAGTATGGAAGTCTGTTATTTTTGACTGGGCTCCTGCTTGGACCCAACGGATCAGTCTAAGCCAGATGCAGTCACTGATACTAAATGCCACACAACCAGACTGAAACATTACATAAGCAGATCAAGCCCAAGACAGACCAGATTTTCCTGAAAGAGAAGTCTTCCTGAGGGGGCGTAATAGGAGTGTCCCTTTGTTTTAATCTCCAAAAGCTGTAAACCTGAAGTGACACATTATCCAATCAACTTTTCTATCATTCTGTTTCCTTGCCCACAACTTAGGAAATCTACTTTTCTGCCATTGTCCAGTGAGAGCTCTCATTCTATTTTTTTTAGAATGATAACTGTGCTCATTCATGAACCATGATATAAGCCGATCCGATCTATAAATAAATCTGTTGTTTTGTCTTTAACAAAAGATCTATATTGGGCCAAGTGCTGTGTGCATGTATGCCCCGTCACTCCAAACTTCATTATGGTGTGAGATTACAATGCACCAATAAAAGCATATTAAATAAAAGCAAATAGATATAAATATGGTATTGGGAATGTTATCTTAAAGCTAATAAAAATGCACATTAAAATTGTAAAGGTATGTATAAGGATACAGAATGGATCTGAAACAGAGGATGGAGAATGCAAAATATTCACCACATGCATAATGTGGAAAAATACATACTCATATGATATTGGCGTTTACTTTTAGAGAAACGAGAGGGATTATGGATCAAAGGATAAAGTTGCAAAAGGAAAACCTTTCCATTTGTACATGTTACTTGATATAATTGAATGTTTTTCAAATAATGTATTTCTAGATTATTTTTATAATTTCATCTTGATCTTATCTACACATTTAGGTTCTAGTTTAGTGCATGTGTGCGCATGTGGACAGAGAGAAAAAGAGACAGAGATTATCATTTCATCTTCTTGCTGTAAAAACGTTAAATATTCTGAAGTTTTAAACTTGAATACTACTCTTTAGAAAATCACTTTTTATTGATCCAATTCATTTTTGTGTACCTTTATTGTTATGACTAGAAATAATTAAATCTAATGACACATTCTGAGAATTAATAATGTATTCAAAGAACTAATTTAAATTCCCCAGAATCATTAATTCAAACTAGTTCTGACCTTATTATAAACTATTTCTTTCTTTTTTCCTTGATTATGTCTTATTTAAAATTAAACTCTAGCCTGGCGTGGTGGCACACGCTTGTAATCCCAGTACTTTGGGAGGCGGAGACCGGAGGATCCGGGTTTGCGGCCAGCCTCAGCTCGCTCTCTCTCTCTCTCCCTGTCTCTCTCTCTCTCTCCTTAGTGAGGCCTCCGCAACTTCGTGAGACCCGGTTTCAAAATAAAGTAAAAAAAATAGGGCCGGGGGTGTAGCGCGGAGGTAGAATGACCCTGGGTTCAATCCCTGGTACCGCAAAAAAAAAAAAAAAATTAAACTCTGGTGTGTTGGGAAATTGAATGCATTTATTGTAGAACACATCAAACAAGCAATTTGCTTCCTTAGTTTAGTCGGTAACTAATTGTAGGTAAGAAGCATTTCCATAGAGAGCTCTGTCCCCAGGAACTTT
This sequence comes from Glis glis, assembly GCA_004027185.1. Lineage (NCBI taxonomy): Eukaryota > Metazoa > Chordata > Mammalia > Rodentia > Gliridae > Glis > Glis glis. The sequence goes on along the minus strand of PVJS01028552.1, from coordinate 3,800 downwards.
CTCTTCTCACCTGGGAGAACAAATGAAGAGCCTGTGTGAAGATGATGCCCAGGAGATTTCAGGAGAAGCATAGAAATAACATGCCCACAAAGCATGCTGTATTTTCTTTGACACCCCGTATCAACTGAAAAACTGAGAGTCCTCAAGCTAATTCTTAAATATGCAAGTGTGGATTATAGTTTCTTGGTCTTTTTCTGAACATTTGAAAAATTCAAGTGTATCCTCACAGTTCTTTCTGATTGAAAGATATTTATAAAATAAGGTACGTAAAAAGACACCTGTTATTATGGGCCATACATTCTCAGGGAAGGTTGGAGTGTGTGTAGACCACAGTGCCTAATACAATTGCAAAAGGAAGAGCATATCATCTCAGGGAGCCTTCCTTCTCACCGCCCTACACACACACACACACACACACACACACACACACACACTCATTGCTCCCATCTGGTTCTGGGAATCAAGAATGTTCAGCACTCCAGGACCTCACATATGCTAGGCTTGGCACACCAATAAGCTCCACCCCCGGCTTGTCAGTGTTTGGCACACAGGGCTCATTAAGGACTAGTTGGAATTACTATTATTTTATTATAAGTGCACACTTTTGAACTAGGATAACATATAATCAAAGGGCAACATTCAGGGCTAAGATGTGAATATTCAATTTCCTTTCACCACACAGACGGTGAAAAAGAATTTGGACCAAGGTAAGTTTCTTATATTCCCCGTGTTCATAATATATCTTGAATGATGTGAAGTTCAAATAAGGTGTAAGGGCAGCATCCATTCAGAAAACATCTCTAGAGCACAGATGCTTGCTGTGGAATGCTGAAACTCCAAATTTATAATTTTGATATCTCACAACCTCATTTAAGGCATCGATTGCCTTTTGATCTTAAGAACCTTCCAATTAGTAGCAGAATACAGGCATGAATGATAACAACATACTAAAATTACCTTTCTTATAAGGTTTGGGATGGATACTAAATGACTTAATGGGTGTGGAATCTTTTTGGAGTGTTTTGCACACAGGGGTCATTAAGGATTAATTGGAAGTATTATTATTTTGTTACAAGTGCACCCTTTTGACTTAGGACAACATTTACTCAAAGGGAAACTTTCACAATTTATTTCTGCGTATCTTTGTGTGAAACCTCACAGGATGGCTTTGAGAATTTTATAAAATAGCTAATATCAAAATTGTGTTTTGTAATCCTAAGAATGTAATCAGAATGTAACCACACCCGGTGAAAGAGTAACCAGAATTTTGACACTGAGATACTATCTTAACTTTCCATCTGAACATTCCCATCCTATAGAAAATCGTGGATTTCAGCCAGGCGTGGTGGCGCACGCTTGTAATACCAGGACTTGGGAGGCTGAGACAGGAGGATCGCAGGTTCATGGCCAGCCTCAGCTACTTAGTGAGGCCCTCCGCAACTTAGTGAGACCCTGTTTCAAAATAAAGAATAAAAAACAGGACTGGGGTGTAGCTTGGAGGTAGAATGCCCCTGGATTCAATCCCAAGTGAAAGGAAGAGAGAGAGAGAAGGAAGGAAGGAAGGAAGGAAGGAAGGAAGGAAGGAAGGAAGGAAGGAAGGAAAAAAGGAAGGAAGGAAGGAAAAAAGGAAGGAAGGAAGGGGTGAATTTCAAGGAATATGCTTCACCAATATAGGGAAAGAGCAATATACATTAAAACATTTATTACCTAAAGTAAGTATCACAAAATAAATAATTATAACAAAATGCTGCTTTATTCAGCTAGCGAATGTTGTTGTTTTCGGTGCCCCTTTTAGCTAAAAACAACAAAATATGTCCTGGTAATGTTAAATAGCTGTTAATCTGAATATGTCTGTAGGCTTGAATTGGGAAAGTGACTTTTCTCCTTATAGCATTACCTGTGATTTAAAAAGATATTTTTATCTGTATACAGTCACTGATAATTCTCCAAACTCTTATATTAAAACAGGATAAGGGCCAGGCATGGTGGCGCACACTTGTAATCCCAGTACTTGGGAGGCAGAGACCAGAGGATCCAGGTTCGCGGCCAGCCTCAGCTAAACTTAGTGAGGCCTCCACAACTCAATGAGACCCTGTTTTTTAATATAAATAAAAAATAGGGCTGGGGGTGTAGCTCAGAGGTAGAATGCCTCTTGGTTCAATCCCCAGTACCACAAATAAAATAAAATAAATAAAACAGGATAAGGGGTAATCCCTTCATGAAAATAAATTAACTAAAATTTGACGTGGAAGATGAAATACCCAAAGCTTGCAATAAATTGTTAAGCAAAAAAGTACATGCAAACCTGAATTGTTCAACAAAGGAAACCTTTGTCATAGTCTATTTGTCTTAATTTATACTTAAGGAAACTTACGTTAAAAGGGTTCTAATTTCTTGCTCAATTCCAAACATCTAAGAAATATTTGTTTAAATCCTAGGACTTCTGGCTGGACGTGGTGGTGCACGCCTGTAATCCCTGTACTCAGGAGGCAGAGACAGAGGATTGCAGGTTCGAAGACAGCTTCAGTAACTTAGTGAGGCTCTCGGCAACTTAGTGAGACCCTTTTTCAAAATAAAAGATAAAATAGGGCTGAGGGTGTAGCCTGGAGATAGGAGGCCCCTGAGTTCCATCCACACACACACACACACAAAAAAAAAAAACCCAAACAAACAAACAAACAAACCCTAGGACTTCTAACTATCCATAAAGATATGATTATTCAACTAATTTGTGGAGTTGAACAGGACTATCTAGGTGATTCTCATAGCACCAAGTTTTGTCCTCCTTCTTCAACTATTACAACATCGACACTCTTACTCTTCTTAACATTTCTGTAATGTCTTGCAACATTGTGCCTGAGAGTAAATCATCAGATCCGGTGTCCCATGCTTCATCTAGTCTGTCACACACCTGAAATTATAAACTCATAAGCTTCATGATAGCAGCCACCTCGGCTCATTTTTATGCCAGCAAAAATTTGAAAACCAATGCCTTGGCGTTTCCAGAACAACTGACTTCAACTTTTCATTGAACCCTCATCAGAACTTTAAAGATAGCTATTTGAGCCGGGCGTGGTGGCGCACGCTTGTAATCCCAGTACTTGGGAGGCTGAGATCGGAGGATCCAGGTTCGCAGCCAGCCTCAGCTACTTACTGAGGCCCTCTGCAACTTAGGGAGACCCTGTTTCAAAATAAAGAATAAAAAATAGGGCTGGGAGTGTAGCTCAGAGGTAGAATGCCCCGGGTTCAATGCTCAGTACTGACAAAAAAGAAAAAAAGGTAGCTGTTGGTCAGCCTTAGTAAATAGAGGAGAAATTTTAATTTCCGGATGATTCACTGACAGGTTGAAGGTAACTGCTTTTAATTTGTACTGTCATGAAGGGAAAGCTGGTCACCTGCTACCAACCATTTGTATCATCTGCCCCATAAATCTCATCTCATCTCATGTGAGTGGACGGTCAATGCACAATTATGTCTTATCATTCCTAATAAATCTTCCTATTTTTTTCACTTGCTTCCTACAGGGGAAACATATCAAAAAGGATGACACTAATTAACGAAAGCCACCCTGAAGAGTTCATTCTACTAGGCTTCGCTGACCGTCCTTGGCTAGAGCTTCCTCTATTCATTATTCTTCTGATAACATACCCCATGGCCATGATGGGCAACATGGCCATCATTCTCGTGTCCAGATTAGACCCCCGCCTCCACAGCCCCATGTATTTCTTCCTCAACAACCTCTCCTTTCTGGACATGTGTTACACCACAAGCATCGTCCCTCAGATGCTGTTCAACCTGGG
>PVJS01028551.1:0-25426 GCA_004027185.1 Glis glis | reverse complement strand
TAGAATGAATGCCCTTGGGTTCAACCCCTGGTACCGCCCCCCCCCCCGAAAAAAAATTAAAAGCTGATCATGTTTTGCTCCTGCTTAAAATCCTTCTCCAGGGCCCTGGTAGCAAATCCCAGTCCCCCAGACTGGCACCTGTGGCTGAGACCTGGCCTCAAGGGCATCGACTCCCCCAGGAACAACGCGAACTCCACACCTTGAAGGCTAAGGATGGCAAACTAAGACGATTTCGCTTGAAAAGCCCAGATTTGTGATTTTACTTCATAAACTGCACAATCTCACTCACACTGTTAGCTGAGCTGAGTGGCAGCTGCGCGCATGGCTTGAGCCATCCCTCCAGCCACATCACGCTCTAAGGCCGCCTCTTCTCCCTCTCTGGGCCCTCTTTCTCAGCTCCTCTTCCTCTTCCCTCAGAAACCTCCCAGTACTCCCTGGAAATGGTGCTGCTCGTAGCTTTGCCGGGGCCAGGATGAATCGTTGCTGGGCTCAGGTAGAGCCCAATACCCTACCACCGGCATGGAGAGTGGAATCCTGCCACCAAGGACGGCCATCTCTCATGAGGACTCTGTGGCCAGTGCTGCCGTAAAGCTGAGCCCAGCCCAGGCCTGGTGTCACTACTCGCCATGCTCCCTGCAGTACGCTCTGTCCGGAGGTTTCCACAGCAGCTGGCCTGTGTTTCTCTAGCCTCCACTGTCAACTGTCACAAGCCAGGCACCGAGCTGTGGCCGGGCTCCCTGGCACTCGTCATTTCAAGCCTTCAGAAAAGTCAGCCTTCTGAAAAGCTGACTGCCTGTGCAGTAGCATGCAGGGCCCTCCGCGAGGCTGGGGTCCAGGGTGGAATCAACCCCTGGTTCTGTCCTGCTATGAAGTGCCTATGCACAGGCGACCTGACCCCGCAGCACGTATATCATAGTGAAGACTGCATACGGTGCCCAGGAAGGCCCGGGTGGTGCAGTATTTTCTGCATGGAGTCGGGGGGTGGGATGAATCTTCAGAGGAAGACTTAAGAAACATTTGGGCAGGTTCCTGAGAGGAGGGACAGCAGACAGCTGGGTGGCAAGATCCCAGAAATGGTGACATGAAAACATGGGGGGGGGGGAGGCTGTACAAATGGTGGTCCAGGTCTCGCACGCCCTACCAGCAGGGTGGGCCTCGTCTCCTCCTCTGGAGGGCAAGCCCCCTTTGTTCAAGGCCTGGCATCAAGCAGGTGGAGACTCGACAGGACTGTGGCCTGGGAAGGCCACTATGGCACATCTAACATGCAGGAAGGCCAAGGACATGTCCGCTCCACAGGAGAACTTCAGTTACACCCACACACACTTAAAAACACGATTGAGCAACCAAATCTGCTAGAACGGAAGGGAGAAACAGACAAATCCACAAACCTAGTTGGAGACATCAACATTCCTCTCCACAACGGAGACAAGAGCGGACAAAAAAAATCAGGACAGCAAACTCGAACACTGTGCCAACGCGGCTTGCGGGACAGCGGGAATCTCCACCCACAGCAGACGCATGCCCATCGGGCGACGCGCTCGCCCTTCCTTGACCCAAGGGTCAAAGAAGAAATCACAAGGAAAACTGGAAAATATTTTGAACTGAATTATAATGAAAATGCAATATATCTAGGTGGAATGCATCTAACGCAGTGTTAGAGGGAAATCCGCAACTATGAAGGCTTGCATTAGGGAAAAAGGAAGATTTAAAATCACCTTAACAAGTGAGGGGGGTGGAAAAAAAACAAAGAATAAAATCCCCCAAATAGAAAGTAAGCAGAAGGAAGGAACTGCTAATAGTGAATAGTAAATACAGTGAAAATCAATGATATAGAAAAAGCAACTCAATTTTGCTTTTTGTTTTTTGCAGAACTGGGGATTGAACCCAGGGGCATTCTACCTCTGAGCTACATGCCCAGTCCTATTTTTTATTCTTTATTTTGAAACAGGGTCTCACCAGGTTGCGGAGGGCCTCACTAAGTAGCTGAGGCTGGCCGCGAACCCGGATCCTCCGGTCTCAGCCTCCCAAGTACTGGGATTACAAGCGTGCGCCAACACGCCTGACTCAATTCTGCATTTAAAAGTCATATTTTCATATAAAAATCTGGATTTCTAGCAGCAATGTCACAGGTTCAGCCCCCCTGCCCCCGGTATGTCCTCTCTGTGACACATCAAGTGTACTTTACTCCTGCAGGACCCTGCAGGCATCCTTGGGAGGGGCTCCTTACACAATCAAGAAGGTGGCAAAGAGGGAGCCGGGCATGGTGGCACATGCCTCTAATCCCAGTACTTGGGAGGGTAAGACTGGAGGAGCGCAGGTTCCAGGCCAGCCCCTGCAACTTAGCAAGGAGACCTTAAAGCAACTTAGAAAGACCATTTCAAAATAAAAAATGGAAAGAAAAAAGTGGGGGCTGCAGGTGTAGCTCGGAAGTAGAACACCCCTGGGTTCATCCCTACTAACACACACACACGGGGGTAGAGGGGAAGAGGAGAAAGAAGCGGATGTGAAATCCACTTTAGCATAGAATCTTTTTTTTTTTTTTTTGCGGTACCGGGCATTGAACCCAGGGGCGTTCTACCTCCACGCTACACCCCCGGCCCTGTTTTTTTATACTTTATTTTGAAACCGGGTCTCACGAAGTTGCAGAGGGCCTCACTAGGTAGAGAGAGAGAGAGAGAGAGTGAGAGAGATAGAGAGAGCTGAGGCTGGCCGCAAACCCGGATCCCCCAGTCTCCGCCTCCCAAAGTACTGGGATTATAAGCGCGCGCCACACGCCCGGCTTAGCATAGAATCTTGAAATCTGTCGACGTGGGGTAAAGAGGGCAGAATGGAAAGTGGACCTGGCCTTTGCTTCTGGCTCGGGTGCCTGCGGCAGGGCTGCCTCTGGCTGCTCTGCAAAGAGAAACAACGCATGCGAAGCTCTGGAGAAGGGAGACAGCGAGTTCTCTTTTGGACCAGTTGACTTTGAGGTGTCTCCAGGACAGCCAGAGACGAAGATTTTTGAGTGGCACTTCCAAATAGGGGTCTAGAGTCATGGAAGAAAGGACGGGGTACACACAGCTTTGTGTATCACCAGGACTCAGGTGGTAAAACCCTGGGAAGATGTGAAAGGCAGTCCTCACCTTGCTACAGACTCTTCTAGAAAAAATCGGAATGATGGCTACCTACAACTGGGGTCAGAGTTTCAGGGCCATCCCCGGCCTCAGGGGTTGTACTTCTGAGGCAGATGGAAGAGGAGCCAGACCTTGCCTGAGGTGAAGAAGCACCTGGGCCGCGTTGGAACCGCACACTCCTGGCCTTGCCTCTGATGCAGGCAACCCCGGGGAGAGCCCTAGACATCTTGTTAACAAGCCTCCCAGGAAAAGTTGGGAAAGGAGAGGCAGAGCGCGTAGGACCCGCGAGGACAAAGCAGGAAGGAACATTCCCAAAAGGCAGGGGGACAGGCACGGACCGATGCTGGGAGCTCACACAGGAAAGGAAGCCAGTGGATTTGGCAATGAGGTCATGGTGGGTGACCTCCAATGGAGCCAATCTAGTAGGGCCAGACTGCCAAGGGAACAGGAAGGACGGGCAGATGGTGGGTCAGGTGTGCAGGTTAGAGCAGGTGGGCCAGGTTAGGAAAAGCCTGCTTTCTGAAGGAAGATAACTACTCGAGACTGCTTGGAGGCGGATGGATCCAGGGAGGCAGAGCGAGCGGGTGGGAGGGGGGCTGGAGGGCACCCCAAGGCTATGGACTTGCGTCTTCCCGTGCAGCACACCACATGCTCTGGGGCCTGCCACATCTCAGCTCACTGTGCCCTCGCTGGGAGCCTTGGGGTGGCGGTGTTAGTGCCAGTTCCCAGACGGCAACACAGGTGCAGAGTTAAACAGCAGCCTGAGGCCGTGCAGCTGGGAAGTGGGGGAGCCGGGCTGCAGCTCAGGGCCTGGGCCTTTGCACATGCCCTTCCTACAGCCCTGGACTCTGCCCCTAATGCTCATCAGGCCTCTGCTCAAATGTCACCTCTTGAGAAGTCACCACAGCACACAGCCCCCCTCTCTCTCCCTCTCCTCAGCCTGCTTTATCTTTCTGCAGGTGCCCCATCATGCCACCAGATGTCACGTCACAGCTTTGTGTAGCTTCTGTTTCTACAAATGACCATCATGAGAGCCGAGACTTCGTCTGGTCTATTGCCCACCGTACCCGAGGGCTGGCACAGAGTATGGATGTGTTGGTTGAAAGCATGAATCCAGGGAGTGGTGCAGGATGAACTACACAGGCTGGGGACCCCCACCCCGCATCAAACACCCTGGCATTCGAGGCCGTCCTCAACTCTCCTGCATCTCCCTCCTCCCGAGGCAACCGTGCAGAACCTCTGCTACGACCCAGCCAGCAGCTGGGAAGCAACCAGAACCCCGCCAGCCCGTGTGCCCTCCACCCGACCAGCACTCCCAAAGGCTCCCGTCACGGCCTCCAGTGTTCCCTCAGCACAGGCCCCTCCACTGAGTGTCCAACACCCTGGGCCAGCCTCCAGTCTGCATCCAGGGTCAGTAAATATTTGCTGAGTGATGGCTGTTTGGGTGTCACTCACAGGCTGCTATGTCCCCAGCGGTAGCGACAATTAAGTTGGGAAGACTAGGGAACAGCACTGAGGGACAAAAGACCTCGGGGTGGGATATGGTTTCTGAGAAAAGCAGGATGCTCTGGCCTTGGCCAGCCAGAGATGCAGCTTCCTGAGGCTCCCATGTACGCCCCAGGGGACCAGAACTGCTGCTGCAGGGCAGGCACGCACAGGAATAAGGGGCGAGGACCCAACAGCTGCTCTGTGGAAAGCTCTGCCCAGGGGAGTTGACGGCCCAGGGGAGTCGGCCCAGGGGAGTCAACCTCATTCCTCAAGAGGAGCAGAAATCTGCGTGTGAATGTGAACGCTGCTGTTTTAGGTGTTGGTCATTAATGCCAAATCACAAGGCCGGACAAAACACTGCCTATCCGCTCCTTCTCCTTCACCCCGCTCCTTCTCCTTCACCCCTCGTTTCGACCTTTCCTGCATTCAACAAGCACCAATCCAGCACTTGGAATGAGTCCGGAAGGGCTGCCTCCCAGTCTATGATGCTAAACCCGGGGCTGGCCGTGCCTGGGAGGCTGCAGTCTGGGCTGGCCCAGGTGTGCCACCCGTCCTTACCTTCATTGTGCTGAGCTCTCCTTCTCTCATCCCGGGGTGTTCTAGTTCCATCAATTTTTCTAGAAGAGGAAGGAAAAAAGTGGGCATGTATTATCTCAAGCCCGTTTGCCCAAGCACTTATAAAGCAGCCAGAGTTGACAAGGATCTTTGCAAGGTAAATCTGTGCACAGAAAGAGAGAAAATGGTACTTTCTTTACTTAATACTTCAGAAGAAAAAGCAAGCTGAAAAAATACACCCAGTGCCTGCTATGTGTGGACTCACCCAGCTCTTAGGCCAGAAAACCCTCCCTCCCTTCCTTTGGTCTTGATACCAGGCCCTCCCAGCGGCCCCTGCTCCTGGGACAGACTCCTGCACCTACGGAGAGTAGGGGTGTGTCCGGGGTGCAATCGTCCTCTGTGTTCCTGTCTGAAGCACATCCTGGGGTGTCATCATGACATAGAACTGGCCTGCAGGGAAAGCGGGGGGTTAGCGCCAAGATGGGGGCAGAGCTGGAATTGGTTGGGGGGCTTCCCTGCCTGGGCCCACTGCCTCCCCTGCCTTGTACCCTGGCCCCTTTCTCTGCTTACCTCCAGCCTGTAAGCTCTGGTCTGTGGTCTGCACAGACACAGCTGTGGTATCTCCCACACTGGATGCTGGGAAATAGGCAAATCGTGCCTCCCCACTGACAGCCTCCGCTGCCGGGCTGCCACCATTGCTGAAGGGGTTTTGGATAACAGCCTGGGGAGTAGGATATGGGCCACCCTTAGTCACTCCTGTCCCTCTATTCCATCCCTTTGTTGCTATATTTGGTGTTTCATGCATTCTCTGTGGAGACGGGGAAGCCCTCTGCGCCTACCACTCTGTCCTGTATTTGGGACAGCCCGGGAGCTTGGCAGATACTCAGTACTCAGCACTTACTTGCTGAGCCGGTCCACTTTTTACCCTAAGAGGATTTCCTCTTAGAGACAACAGCCCCGTTTTACATGAGAGCATTCCGAGCGATCTAAAGATTCACTACACATGAGGATCTGGCCCCATGGCGCCTTCTGGCTGTCAGGTAACATCTGTGCACCACCTGCCCCACCCCCTGGGGCTCCTCGGGGGGGGGGGGGGCAGTGCTAGTAAGTGTGTTCCCTCTCTACCCCCAGAAGTGGCTGGGCACCTACCAGCGGGAAGGGTGCTGCGGGACCTGGGGGCACAGAGGCTGCGGCAGGGCCGGGGCGCTGGGCTGCCCCGTCCACACCCACCTGGGTCACAGCCTGCTGCCCCCCCGCGAAGGCAGCCGTGGACACGACGCTGACGGCGCCAGCTGTGTCGCCCTGGCCGTCCAGCTGACCATCAGTCACCTGGACTACGCGGTATGTCACCTGCAGGGGGCGGCAGAGCGACGAGACCGGCGCTGGGGCCCGGGCTGGGGCCAGGTCCGAGCCTCTCTCAGCCCGCCCGCCCGCCCGCGCCCTCCGCGGCCCCGCCGGGCTCCGGCCCCGCAGCTCACCTGTCCTCCATTATTCTCTGTGCGGAACTGGTACTGGATGTTGTGGTCGCCGAACGCCGCCTGCTGGACGCTGGCGATGGCCACCGCCGTCTGCTCCTCCGCGCCAGGGCCGTCCCCGCCTGCGGTCGGAGGAGGGCAGGGGGAGCCGATGGGCGCGGGCGCGGGGTCCCGGCGCCCCGGCCCCTCCGCGGGCGCGGGCCGCAGCCTCGCGGGCCTGCAAGCACTCACCTTCCTGCAGCTCGACGCCCTCCTCCGCCTCGGGTCCCTTGTCGTGGCTGCGGCGAGCAGAGGAGGAGGAAGAGGGTCAGGGTCAGGGCTGCCCACGCCCCCCGCCGCCCTGCCGCCCCGCCGCCCGGGGCCGGGGTCGCGCCGGGCCGGGTCCTGGGGCGCCGGCGCCCCCTCCCTCGCGGCCTCCATTTTGAGCCGGGCCCGGCGGCCGCTCGGGATCATGGCGGCGGGCCGGCGGGCTGGAGGGCTGGAGGGCCGGGCGCGGGGCGCGGGGCACGGCGGGCGGCGGCAGGGCGGGCGCGCTTACCTGGCGGCGGCAGCAGCGGTGGCCGACGCGGCGGGATCCAGCCCCGGGTCCAGCATGTCCATGGGGGGCGGGGGCGCGGGCCGGGGGGGGAGGGCGGGGAGGGGGCGGGCGGCCGGGGGGGCCCGGGCCCGGCGCTCACGCCGCGCGGCAGGAGGGGACGGAGACACGGGAGCCGCTCGCGCTGATCACGGGGACAAACAGTGGGGTCATGTGAGGAGGAGATGCCGCCGCCGCCGCCGCCGCTCCTGCAGCCGCCGCTGCTGCTGCTGCCGCCGCTGCTGCTCCTGCTCCTGCAGCCGCCGCCGCCTCCGCCGCCCTCCGCTCGGGCTGCCCTCCGGCTCCGGGCCGCCCCCCGCACGCGGCCCTCTGGCCTCCTTCCCTGTGCCGCCGCCGCCGCCGCCGCTGCTGCCGCCGCCGCCGCCGCCGCGACTTTTATTATTTATTTATTTATTTTTTTAGTACGGCCCGCCCAGGATGGCCGCCGCCGCCTCCTCTCCCCTAGATCGCCGGCTCGCGCGTCCGTCCGTCCGCCCGCCCTGGCCCGGTTCGGCGGCGGATCGCTGCAGCCGCCGCCGCCGCCGCCGCCGCCGCTTTCGATTCCCCCCCCCTGTTTTTTTTTTTTTTTTTGCTTCTTTACTTGAGCTGCGGCGCGCGCGGGCCCGACGCGTGCGCGCGCTCGGGGGGGAGGGGGAGGGCAGCCCCCGGGAGCGCGCGCGCTGTCTGTCTCGGATGGCGGGCGGGCGGGCGGGCGCGGGCCCGGGTCCCGGCGGGGCGCGAGGTCGCCGCCGCCTCTTCCCTGGGCCGCCCGGGCTCGCCGGATGGAACGCGCGGCCCGGATGGAACTCTCGGGGACCCCCCCACCCCCCGCCCCGAGGTTGGGGTTCTTCTAGTCGGCGGGGGAGCCAGGCAGACTGCCGGGGTTTGGAGACGGTAAAGTAGGTCGGGGGAGAGAGGGGTGAAGAGGGTGGAAGGGGAGCGGGGCGCGCGCGCGCTCCCGACGCTGCGCGCGAAGGTGGCGGCGCATGCGCACGCCGGGGCGGGGCCGGGGCGCGCACGCAGGGCCGGGCGGGGGCGGCGTGGGGCACGTACTCCTCCTGGCCTGGGCTGAAGGGAAGAGACTGAAGGCGGACCGGGTCCCTTCCTGACCCGGGACTGCAGCTCCCGGGGAGAAAACGGGACGTGGCGATTTCCAGACACACACAGCAGCTGCCCGGGCCCTCCCCCCAGCTCGTGCGGCTCCAGACTTCACCTTGTGATGATCAATTTTATTGAACTTAGAAGATCTCTATCAATAGTCCCTCAAATTAAAAAAAAAAAGTACAAAAGCTACATACAAAACGTGAGATCAGACGACTAAACTTTCCCGACTCAGGGCCAAGTTCTGCAAAGAAGAAAGAAAGGAGGGCGTGAGCTGGGCGGAGACGGAGGAGGAGGCCCCGCAGGGTCTGACCTCGGGGAGAACCGCAGCTCACCTTCTTAAGCCTCCGCTCCCGCGAGGCCTGGGAGTCGGTCTCAGAGTATGGGGGAGGCGGAGGAGGGTAGTAGTCCTCCTCTTCTTCCTCTTCCTCTCTGTAAGTTCTCCTCCTCTCTCCTGGCTCCTTTTTCCTGGAGGCCTCTTCTAGGAGACGCCCATCATATTGGGGGTCCCTGGACCTATCGTCTCGAGGGTCCCGGGACCGGTGGTTCCGGGATCTAGGGTAAGCCGAGGTATGGTCCCTGGACCTGAAGTCGTCGTAGTGAGGATCTCTGGAATCTGGGTCGTAGAGGTCATCGCGGCTGCGGCTTCGAGGAGGTGCGTAGGCCCGCCCTCGACGCCCACTACCTGGGGGAGACCTCCTCCCGTATTCGGAGGAGCCTGGCCGGCTGAGGTCATCCAGAGCATCTACGGAGTGGGCCCGGGGCCGCCTGGCTCCCCAGTCACCCCCTGGCCGCTCTGCTGGGGGATCCTGCTCCCATCCCCTGGGACTCCGGGGGGAGTGGCGACCCCACTCCTCATCCGCATCCCGGATGGGGGTGAGGGCAGGACCCCTGGAAGGCCGGGTTCGCCAGTCGTCTTCATGGAGGGAGGTGACTTCACTCATGGCTGTGGGGAAGGGGGTTGTCACTGATCCTGGGAGGACGCCAGGATTTAATGCCCAGGGACAGAGACCACAGTAGGGAAGGAGAGATTATGGCCAAGATTTGCAGCAAGTGTCTCTGGGGGGCAAGTATCAAGGAGATATGCTCCCCCCTCCCCAGAGCCCTCAGAGCCCAGGTCTCCTGCTCACCCCGTTCCACACGGCCATTGGGGGGCCCAGGTCGAGAGGGGTCAAAGTTGGCCAGCTCCTTCTCCATATAGTACAGGACCCTCATGGAGTCGTCCTGCTGGCTGGCCTGGATCCTGTAGCCACTGCGGACTTCTAGGGACAGGGGTGAAGGTGACTGGTTTGGGAGGTCCAATGTGACCCACCCCTCCCCTTCATAAGCATATCCCACCTGGGAACAATGGGTTCTTACCAGAGGTCACATTGCTGTCCGTGTCACGAAGCAGGGGTACCTGGGAGCTGTGGCCGCCGACTGGAGGAGACTGGCTTTCAGTGGCTGCCCGCCCAGAGCAAAGCCTTGCATTCCCAGCACCCCCGCCCGCTCTCCCAGCCCCAGCCCCCTTTGTGTCCAGTGCCCAGTGCCCAGCTGCCCATTCCCTCCAGGTCTCACCTGAGCTGTTCTTGTCGAAGTCTCCAGGGTACCCTCCAGGGTACCCGTTGTACACAGGGCCCATGGATATCATGGCTGGTGGTGGGGGTGGGGTCTTGGCAGGGGAGAGGTGGGCGTAGGTGCTGGGGGCGTAGATACTTGGGACACCTGAGGTCGCTGCTTTGCCGGCTGCGTACACTGGGAGGGCACAGTGGGCATGAGAAGGTGGCCAAACCCATGCTGCCTTATAGTGTGATGGAGTTCTGGAGGGACATGGGCCCCCCCCCCATCCCATTTCTGCAGTACCCCCGAGGCTAGGGGACATCAGCTTTGCCGAGTCCCCACCTCCAGTGTGATTCTTCATGGAGCTTTCAGAATGGGGGCAGGGGGGCAGTACACTGCACACTGGCACCCCATGTCACCAATCTGGCAGATCAGTATATTTCATCTGATGTTACTGTTGCCAACATTTGACAATCAAAAGGTTTTATGTGAAATTTCAACTCTCCAGCCACCTTATTGAAAGATGTGAACACCCTAGCCTGTGTGCTCACAGGTGACAGTGAGCAAAGTCACCCCTAAGTGCCGGGCCTGCCACCATCCCCACAAGCTGGAAACAAGCTTCCCCTTGGGCGGCCAAGCCCCTCCTCTAGAACAGTGAGTCATCCTGGGGAGTCCATGCCCAATCTTCTGTCATGTCTGCTGGGTCCTCCCCACTGGGTCATCTTCCAGAGCTAGAAGCGATGACCACTGACGCAGGCACACGGGGCCCCGGGAGTTAACCTGTCTGCCTCTGCCAAGCAGCAAAATACCTCCTCTAGGGTTTCCAACTCCTGGCCGCACCCACCCGGCCAGGCTCTAAGGTAGACAGCCCAAGGGCAAATCCTAGCTTCCTTCCTCCCCTGGGCAGGAGGCTGGGTCTTGGTGGCTGCTCCTGTGGCAGTCACTGGGCCCTAGGAAGTCACTTCCTCCTTGAGACTCCACAGGCTCAAGGAGACACCTTGTACCTCCAACTTGGTTCGAAAGCAGACGGAGTGCCCAGCCCCACCTGGGGGAAGCCCCTTCATTATCTCAGGGGATTCCATGTAATTAGCAGCAGGCGAAGCTGCTGCTGCTTCCTGGTGAGTCAGCGGAAGGCTGCGGAGGGGGCTAGAGCAGAAGTAGCAGGAAGGGCCTCAGACAGGTGACGGGCTCTCAGGATGAAGTGTGGCCTTGGGACAGGCCTGTGCAGTCCATCTTAGTGGGTTAACTGCAAACTTGGTGGCAGCCCTCGGGTTCCCTCCTAGATCTGCAGAATGGACTAACAGCCACCACCTGAGCCAAAGCTCTCACCTAAAAGCGATGAGAGAGGGGGATGAGATGGCCATATAATGCTGCAGAAAGTAGTGGAATTTTCCTCAGGAGAGGGACACTTGGAGGAACAAGGTAGCCCGCCACTGAGCTGAATGCCCTTAACACTCGCCAGCGTGGATGGAGCTGCGGCCCCCAGCCCCCCCCCTCCATGAGGTTGGGATCCTGCAGAGGAGGGAACGCTGCTCATCAGAGGTCACACTGTGTGGCAGGGCTCTCTGGTCTGCACCCTGGCCTGCAGGTGTTACCGACATTGACAGTGGCAACATCCAACAGCTGGCAGGCATGAAACATCTTATACAGGCCCAGACCCGCATTAAATGCTGTGCACATGAGTTCACAAAATCCCCAGACTCGCCCTGTATGACAAGCTCTGCTGTGAGCCCCATTTTACAGAGGCAAAAACAGACTTGGAGGAGAGGCAAGGCACACACGGCTTCTGAGCCTGCTGGGTGCCGAGAACCTCCTGGCCCAGCTTCTAACTGCCTGTTATTTTCCTGTTAATGAACCTTGGACTGTGCACAGAGTCGCTGGTCTATCCAGATGCCCTCCTGAAGGAAACTAAGGAACTGGTCACAGCTGTTGTCCCCAGGAGGGGACGGGGGCAGCGATGGGAAGATTTTCTTCCTCCACCTCTGGTCCTACTTCTATTCTTGATCTTCCGCAGGTACCCACTCTGACGCACTAGGTACGTCCCTGCACACAGGCTCCGCACAAAACGTGTAGCTTGTGTGGATGCATGCTTGTTAAAGTTTGCTGAAATGACCCGGTGCTGCAAACCTTGTTTGGTTTCTTACCTTTTTTCACTTGGGATTTTGTTTTAAAAGGGAGCTTTACTTCCCCCACGAATAATATCTTATACTGTTGGACATTTTCCTTTTACCAGGTGTATGAACTATACTCTCAAAAGAAAAAACTCAAAATAAATGAAATTAAAAGTTGAAGTGAAGCCGGGCGTGGTGACGCACACTTGTAATCCCAGTACTTGGGAGGCTGAGACAGGAGGATATCACAGGTTCGCGGCCAGCCTCAGCAACTTAGTGAGCCCCTCTACAACTTAGTGAGACCCTGTTCCAAAAATAAAGAATAAAAATAGGACTGGGGGTGTAGCTCAGAGGTAGAATGCCCCTGGGTTCAATCCCCAGTACCACACACACACACAAAAAGTTGAAGTGAGTAAATGATAATCAAAGATAGCAGGCCTACTTTGGCCTACTTTCTCTGTTGTTAACCTTCTAACCTTCGGTCGAGTGGCACCATGCTGGGGGGCAGGCAGACCTGCCCAGCAGGGAAGATGCGCGGGGCTGGCACCTGAGGGGCACTTACAGGCTTCCGGGCAGCAGCACTTATCCGGGCAGCAGGGGCACCTGACGTAACAGCAGCAGGTGTGTGGGCAGCACTGGCACCAGCAGATGCCCAGGAGAAGGAAGATGAGGAAGGCAGCCAGACACACCACAACCACGAAGAGCCAGTCTGCAGAGAGAAGAGACCAGGCCCTGAGCCGGGAGGTCTGGGGGAAATGGGTGGACAGGGACAGACATGGAAGGACAGTGATGGACAGCCTCCGTCGAGGCAGTGCAGAGCCAAGACTAGGGCACAGGACTATTTGCAAAGTTTGCTGGGGAACTTGCAGCCTCACTAGCTTCTCTGTGCCAGGGGTTGGGACACAGCAGCAGAGGGTCACCTAGCCCTCTACGACCCAGGCCAGAAAACAAGAGGCAGAAAACGAGAGGCGCACTGGCTAGAGCAAGATGGACCATAGCGTTTAGGAGGGGAGAGAGCCGCGGTCCAGACCTGAACCCCTGAAGAACACAGTGGGCACCAGTCACACAAGCCTCTGCCTACACCCCAGACCCCTCCTCGGCCAGCCCTAGCCCATCCCCAAGCCCGGAGCCAGGCCACTAGATGCTACGGTCAGGCAGGGTTAGTAGGTGTCCACAGCGAGGTGATTAGGGGTTGGGAACAACATCAGAGAGAGAAGTGGTATGTTGGGGTTCCCGAGAAAAACCCTGCTGGGAACTCCACCCCCCCATACCTTCCATGGGCCCCGCCTGAAAACCAGGTAAGAGTTCAGCCACCCCTGAGGTCCTGCCTGGAGGGACAAAAGAGAACAGATTATGCTGGCCAGGGCCAGCTGGGCCACCCTGCCCCTAAAGAATGCCCAGCTCCAGGCCACTGAGTGGCAGGTGTGCCCTGCAGAGGGAAGGGGAGGGGCTGGTGGTCTAGGAGGGACCTGGTGTGCGGTACCCGCCCTCCACCCCTGCCCACATGTGGGTGCCGCTGGGTCTGAAGGCTTCTATCCCACTTTCTCAGCTCCAAAAAGTTCCAACACATATCCCATGGGAACAACCAGCCCAGGTGACAGCAACAGTCCTGTTGCATCAGGCATGGTAGGCCCAGCACCCTAGGTCCCACCCAAAGTGTTTTAATTTTGTTTTCAAATCTGAAGAAAAAATATACAGAGTGTATAAGAATGGATTGTCTTGGTTCAAGACCAGCCTCAGCAACTTAGCAAGACTCTCAGCAACTTGGCAAGACCTTGTTTCAAATAAAAAATAGGACTGGGGGTTCTAGCTCAGAGGTAGACTGCCTCTGGGTTCAATCCGCAGTACCCCAAAAAAAGTCATATGCGGTTCTGTTTCTGTGACCCATGAGGGCTCTATCCTCTGCTCATGCGTTCTGTCACATACACACATTTCCTGACCCAGTTCCTGCCTTCCCTTGGGTGCCATGGGAGATCTGTGCCCCACGAGCTTGCGCACACGCACGGATCCATCATACAGAGATCGGTGCATCCGTGTGGTCCTGTCCATGAGGCCAAATCTTTCCATGATACTAATGCATCATTTGCCTCACCGTCCTCTCATGAGGGTACAGTGGGGTTTCCTCCAGGTTCTGTCATATGATATCATTGCTCCAGTGGCTAATGGATTCTGTTTGTGTACCTTGTGCCTTAAAAAATTCCCAGTTTCAATTTCTAATACATTAAACTACTACAGACAAAACCCACAAGAACTTTGAACAAGTCCTCTAAGATCCTCAATGTTTTAGGGTATATACATGGGCCCTGGGATGCCAAATGAGTGTTTCACCAGCGGTCCCTGGGTCCCTGTCATGTGGGTTCTACCACCCTCTTCTGGGCTCTTGTCTCGTGGCATGAGTGCCCTGGGTCTTGCTTCCCCATCACGCATGCATGTAATGGCACTACACAGCCCGCGGCATCTCTGCACGTGCAACACTGGACTAAGTGTTGCTTCCAACAGAGCACCTGGCCCCTGTGGCACGCCCTCCACCTGACTCCCAGGCCTCCCAGCCAGCCTGGGCTGCTGGTGGACACCCCGCCCTGCCTCATTTTCAACACACTCCAACTTTCACACTATGTGTGTAAGCCACGCAGCCATCCCAGCAGGGCAGAAGACAAAGTTCCCATGTTTTGGTAAGGGACTCTGGGTGCCCTGTGGTCCTGGGGATGCGGCAGGAAGGTCTGGCCTCTACTCAATTCTACAGTTGGCCCTCCATATCCAGGGTGGATTGAAAATATTCAGAAAAAAAAAGTGTCCTTACGGAACATGCTCAGATTTTTCTCCTTGACATAATTCCTTAAACAATACAGTGTGACAACTACTTACACAGCAATTACATTGTCTCAAGTATTAAAAGTAATTTAGAAGCTGGCATGGTGGTGTAGGCCTGTAATCCTAGTACCCGGGAGGCTGAGATAGGAGGATCACAGGTTCAAGGCCACCTCAGCAATTTAGTGAGGCTCTCAGCAACTTAGCAAGACCCTGTTTCAAAACAAAAAATAAAACAGGGCTGGATAGAACACTCCTGGGGTCAATCCCCAGTACTATCAAAAAAAAAAAAAAGGTAACCTAGAGATGATTTAAAGTATACGTGAGAATTCTGGAGTGTAGGTTCTATGTAAATATGTATTTCCTATAAGGGATGTGAGCACCCTCAGATTTTGATATTGAGGGGACCTGGAATGAAGCCCCATAGATCCCAAGGGACATATGTACACACCATCAGTCCCCCTCACTGCCGATCATCTCTGATCACGGCTGTGATTTTAAATGAGACCAAGAAGAGGCCTCAGTTCTCTCCACCCTTAGCGTGGCTCTGGCTGACTTCAAACGCTGCATGGACGATCCTTCCTGGGGTGCAGGGCACAGAAAAGCTCAAGTGACTGGAGGTGCCGTGAGGGGACAGCAAGCAGGCGAGAGCTGGAGGGCAGAGGGAAGACACACAGCATGGACAGAAGAAGCCCACCCCCCAGGCCCTCAGGGCCCAGCCCTACTCACCAAGGACGATGAGCTCCGCATAGGCCTCATTGTTGCCCTGGAGGTCCTGGGCCGAGACCACAGAGCAGTAATACACTCCACTGTCCCCCCACGCCGTCTGCTCAAAGGTCAGGTCCGCATCTGGGTCAAGAGGAGACAGGTGTGAGGACATCTCAGGGGAGGGGGTGGCTAATCCAGGCAGGATCTGAGCCCCCCACTCCCACAGGCCCAGCAGGGGAGGGAGCAAGGGGGCAGGCTGTCAATCAATCCAGTAAAAATGAGTTCTCTTTTTTCTTTTCTTTGTTTTTGGTGCTGGGGGGTTGAACCCAGGGGCATTCTACCTCCAAGCTACACCCCCAGCCCTTTTTATTTTTCATTTTGAAACAGGGTCTCACTGAGTTGCTGAGGCTGGCCTGGAACCTGCGATCCTCCTGTCTCAGCTTCCCAAGCACTGGGATTACAGGTGTGCGCCACCACACCCAGCTGAAAATGAGTTCTTACCAAGGCTTGCTACTTCTTTCGCACTGTTCTGAATACCGATCATAGGCTATTTCAAGAAACCTGAGAGGTGGTCGCCTCTATCACTTCTGTGTACACAAGACACCTGGTCAGAAGGGATGACCTAATCTTCTCAAAGTGGTGCAGCTCTTGATGGTGGAGCTGGGACAGGCCACCTCCAGGTCCTGTGCTTCTCAACGCAGAGTCATCCCCCTACCACTTCCCAAAGCCGAGGTCTGACAGCCGGCCACCAGGGGCCAACGTGCCTAGTGCAGACGGGGGATGCGTCCAGAGCAAGGAGGCAGCGCTGGCCAGGCCAGATTCCAGATAGGAGAGGCCCAAGCACGTGGGTGGGTATGATGTGTGGGAGAGACACTGACGCTCCCAGTTCCCGGGCCACCCTCCCTCCTCTTCCAGGAGGCCCACAGCTTTGGGAAGCGCCTCTGAAGCAGCCCCAGGCAATGAGCCTATTAATTATGCCACTAATGAAAGTCTTTTGGTACATCCGGTTCCCTCGCTACTCCTCAGGCCCTAATTAGTTAAATCCCTTCAGCCATCCCCAGTGTGGGACAGGAAGAGGTTAGAGATTAGCATCCCAGTGGGAGAGCCTGTAGTTCAAGGTTACTTTCTTCCCAGCCCCTCTGGTTCCTAGGGCCTTGTCTGGCCCTGTGAACTCGGTGTCATTCTGTAGGACACCTCTGAGAGCAGTAACTGCAGGTGTCACGATGCACCCAGCACCCACTGTGACATCAGTCACTAAGCCTCCTCCTTCCCCAACATTCCCAATGCCTTCTCCAGCCGGCATAGCCCTTGGCCACCGTCACCACACCAGCCTCATCCCCTCCATCTCCTTCGCTGGCTGGGCCTCCGCATGCAGCCTCTGTGCTGTTCCACACACACTGGGCTCAGACCTGCTTCCCCTTTACTCCTGCTCCTTTGTCTCCTGCACTGTGTCCCCACAGACCCTCTCTGGGCTGGCTCCTTCTTGTGGAGGAAGGTTCCCCGCCATCCTGACTCTCAAGGCCCTCCCACAACTGCTGAAGTCTGTCACCTGGGTGCAAAGTGGAGAACGCCCCTTCCCTCTTCCCCCTGGCCTTCCTCAGCTCTCTTGTTGCTGGCTCCAGTATTCCGGGCACACGGCTGCATTCAAAGGAGACACTTGATGCATTCATTCAACACACAACGAAGAACCAACCACTGAATGCACCCTGCAGTCCAGGCAGTATCTGAGACACCCAGCATGCTAGGAAGCAATGCTTCTCAAAGTGTGGTCTGTGCACCTGCGGTTCCTTAAGACCCTTTCAGGGGAACCTTGAGGTCAAAATTATTTTCATACTAATACTAACATATTGCTTGCCTTTCCCCTTAACCTCTCCCAAGTGGACCGTGGCATTTTCAGAGAGGAGGTGACATGTAAGTGATCTCACAATAGACTTCTATTCAGCAAGACTTTAGAGAGACTTACAAAAATAGAAAACAATGCTGCTCTTCTCGTTAAGATTTTTGGGGTTTGCATGCCTGTAATCCCAATACTTGGGGGCTAAGACAGGAAGATCATGGGTTTGAGACTAGCCTCAGCAATTGAGATCCTTGGCAACTTAGAGAGACCTCGTTTCAAAATAAAAAATAAAAAGGACTGGAGGTGTAGCTCGGAGGTAGAATGTCCCTAGATTCAATCCCCAGTACCAAAAAAAAAAAAAAAAAAAGATTTTTGGCGTTTTGGAAAATATGGTTACTTTTTCATAAAAAAGTGTTACTTTTATAATGAGTTTATTATTGTCATTTGAAATATTCTTAAAATCCCTCCCAGTTTGCTAGCTATAAAAACAAAAGAGCTTTGAGGTACTCAATAATTAAGAGAGTAAAGAAGCCAGGCGTGGTGGTGCACACCTGTAATCCCAGTACTTGGGAGGCTGAGACAGAAGGATCACAGGTTCAAGAATAGCCTCAGCAATGCAGAGAGACTCTCAGCAGCCTACAGAGACCCTGTTTCAAAAACAAAAAAATAAAATAGGGCTGGGAGTATAGCTCAGAGGTAGAATGCCCCTGGGTTCAATCCCCAGTATCAAAAAAAAAAAAAAAGTGTGAAGAGGCCCTAACACCAAGTTTGAACTTGTTACAGAGAACTTGCCCTTGGATTCTAACTGGGGAGAAGAGACAACCATACTGTGCATCAGTCAGCGATAAACAACATGGAACAAATCAACCAGGGACGACAGAAAGCACCAGGCGTGGAGGTGGGGGCTGTGCAATTTTAAATGAGACCAGGGAAGGCCACCAGAGGTGACCCTCAAGACAGATGTGGAGGAGTGGAAGATGCAGCTGCCTCCGGGTCAGGCCACCGTTTACTGAGCTTTTACTATGTGCCAGGCCTGTTTGTGACTTATCCTGTTTCATCAACTCCTAAAGAACTCTAGACTTTCCTAAGTACTCCACGCTTTTCTACAGTGCCCTCTTGGCCCGTCATTTTCCGTCTGTATCTTTGAGATACATCAGTGGATGCTGGGTGCCATAGCCTGGGGGGATCACACAGAGTTATCATGGAGGATAGATTTGGGGTCGAGGGGCCAGACAGTAGGTAGGTCAACTGAAGCTGCTCAGCTAAAAAAAGTGGCCATGAACCTATGGGACTCCCAGGCTGTTTCCCCTGTAGCCCACTCCATAGGCTTAAGGCAGAGTTGCCAATGAGATTCGTGTGTGTGTGTGTGTGTGTGTGTGTGTGTGTGTGTGTGTGTGTAGTACTGGGGATTGAACCCAAGGGTATTCTACCTAAGCTACACCCCCAACCCTATTTTATTCTTTATTTTGAAACAGGGTCTCACTAAGTTGCAGAGGGCCTCACTAAGTAGCTGAGGCTGGCCGCGAACCTGCGATCCTCCTGTCTCAGCCTCCCAAGTACTGGGATTACAAGTGTGCGCCACCATGCCTAGCTGCCAGTGAGATTTTGACCACACCTCTCCAACACCACAGCTGAAGAGCTGGTCCCTGCCCAAAGCTGAAGAGGAACCCCCTGCGGTACCAATGATTCTATAGGCCAGATGTTAGAACCTGGGGCCCCCCGAGCCGGATCTGGGCCTCCGTGTGTTTTGTTTGGCCTGCATCGTGTTTCAGAACTCATGAAAAATAGGGCTTTCCGGATTCTTTGGGTTGATCCTAAGGTCTGGGCCCACTTCCTTCCTTTAAGACGCACCCTGTTCCTGGTCACTGGCTGGCCCTAAGATCACAGCAGTTGGGGACTGTTTTAATTGTTTTAGGTGCAGGGAAAAGATGACCTGGCCTCTGGGGGGAACAGAAGCTGGGTCTCCTCCACGAGTCTGGCCTCTGGTTCCTTATCTACACCCAGCAGAGGTAAGCCTTCAGAGGTCTCAAGGGCTCTCAGCTACCGCGCTGCTGAGAGTGGGGGACACATGGCCCCAACTAGCCTGAGGATGTAGACACAGGGCCTCCAAAGCAAGCCTCCCACACTGCCCAAAGCAGGATGAACGGAAGAAGGGCAGGATCCACCACGAGGGAAGGGACACCTGGTATGCACGGGACTATTTCTGCTTTTAAAACCAGGACCCACGAGCCGGGCGTGGCGGCGCACGCTTGTAATCCCAGTACTTTGGGAGGGGAAGACCGGAGGATCCGGGTTCGCGGCCAGCCTCAACTCTCTCGCTCTCTCTCTCCCTGTCTCTCTCTCTCTACCTAGTGAGGCCCTCCGCAACTTCGTGAGACCCGGTTTCAAAAATAAAGCATAAAAATTAGGGCCAGGGGTGTAGCATGGAGGTAGAACGCCCCTGCGTTCAATCCCCGGTACCGCAAATAAATAAATAATAAATAAATAAATAAATAAATAAAACCAGGACCCTACGAACACCTCAGAGAAGTTTGCTTCTCCCTGTCCTCAAAGCTGAGATGAGAAAGCTCCCAGGACTACTGGGTTTCCTGAAAGGACACAGACAGACACAACGGGCATTTACCTATCATGGCCTATATCAAACACCAGCTTGGTCAAAGCAGTTTGAAAGACCAAGGCCTTTGACGCCCCCAGAGCATGAAGGGTCTTCCCCCTGCCCACGATACAGCTGAGGGTTATTTTGGAGTCTGTGCCCAGCAGAGGAAGAGACCCGATTGCAGCTAGTCTTCAAGGGCATGCTCTGTACTTGGGTTGTCCTGACAGAGGCTGGGCAGTGACGCCTGATCCGGGCTGAGTGGCCCCCAGGTCAGAGGGGAGGGAGCCCATATAGGGTGAACCCCCACGAAACTCTCTGACCTCAAAAACAGCAGGATGCTTAGGGCTAAGCTGCCACGGAATTTCAGGGCAACTCTGGTTCCTCCCCTAGAACAAGACTGACAGGCTCGGTCCTGAAACCTTGCCTTGCATCTATGATTTGATGAAGTGGGAGGAGCATGCGCCATACAGACTGGTCGTTTGGGGTCTGCAAAAGGATCCTCCTTTCCCTCTTTCCTGTCCCCTGCCCCACGCCCAGGAATCTCTCTCTCTCTCTCTCTCTCTCTCCATATATATATATATATATGATCATATATATATGATTATATCTATTTAGGATTGAACCCAGGGGTGTTCAATCTACATCTGAGCCACACCCCAGCCCTATTTTATTTTTTTATTTTGAAACAGGGTCTCACTAAGTTGCTGAATCTGCCCTCGAACCTGCGATCCTACTATCTCAGTCTCCCAAGTACTGGGATTACAGGTGTGCAGCACCATACCTGGCTACAAAATTCTAATCTTGAAAGTAGTGAAAAGTTGCATCAGGCCAGGCGTGGTGGCGCACGCTTGTAATCCCAGTACTTGGGAGGCGGAGACCGGAGGATCCGGGTTCACGGCCAGCCTCAGCTACTTAGTGAGGCCCTCCGCAACTTCGTGAGACCCAGTTTCAAAATAAAGTATAAAAAAAAATAGGGCCAGGGGTGTAGCGTGGAGGTAGAACGCCCCTGGGTTCAATCCCCGGTACCGCAAAAAAAAAAAAAGTTGCATCAGTTATGTGTGCAAGCCTTCATCCCTGGCTCACTGTTACTCATCCCCTTCCTCTCTGTCTTCTGGATTCTTTAGGGCCTGGTCCCAGCACCTCCTCAAATCATACTGAAAGAGGTTGTAAGAGAGGCATATCCAAGTCCTCCCATATAGCATATCACCCAATGCTATTTTCTTCGTAGCACTTAGAACGATGTGAAATTCACCTATTCTTTCTAAATCTGCTTTTTTACCACCAGTCTCATCCCACTAGAATGTTCTCTCTTGGGGGACAGGGACCTCGGTTGTTCTGGTCACCACTCTATCCCCAACACTTAAAACAGCACCTGGCATATAGTAGTTGCTTGATAAATACCAAATGAATGAATGAACAACTTCTCCACTGCTCTTACTTAGTCCCAACAGGCACTTGCTATCGGGAGGCAGCACAGTGGTTAAGAACAAGACCTCTGGGGGCTGCCTGATTTGAATCCCAGTTCCAGCTCTTACTACCTGTGCACCTAGAAGAGCTACTTAGCCCGCCTGCACCTCAGATGTTGTGTTAAACATGCTAGAAGCTGGGCGTGGTGGCGCACGCCTGTAATCCCAGTACTTGGGAGGCAGAGACCGGAGGATCCGGGTTCGCGGCCAGCCTCAGCTCTCTCGCTCTCTCTCTCACTCTCTCTCTCTCTCTGTCTCCTTAGTGAGGCCCTCCGCAACTTCGTGAGACCTGGTTTCAAAATAAAGTATAAAAAATAGGGCCGGGGGTGTAGGGCAGAGGTAGAACGCCCCTGGATTCAATCCCCGGTACCGCAAAAATAAATAAACATGCTAGAGACAATTCAGTGGGAGAGTGTGTGCAAAGTACCTGGCAAGTTCTAGACTTTCTCTATTAAAGTCACTTGCCCCATCAGTTCACCCTTGTACCCCTCTCCGTGATCCCCCTCCCCGACCATGGCAGGTAGGAGCTTGGAGACCATGCCCAAAGTGGCAGGGGTGGAACTCAGACCCTACCAGCTACGCTAACCCAGGCAAGACACTTTATCTCTCTGGGCCTCTGTAAAATGACAATAGAAGCAAATCATTCAATTACTGTGTGGTCTAAATGAGTTAATCCACACAGACCTGGATGAGAGCCTGGCCCATACGAGGCCCTTTATAAATCGTTACTTTTCTTTATTTCTTTCTCTCTCTCTCTCTTTCTCTTTCTCTTTCTCTCTTTTTTCGTGGTACTGGGGGCTGAGCTACTCCCCTAGCACTATTTTTTATTTTGAAACAGGGTCTCACTAAACTGCTAAGGCTGGTCTCAAACCTGTGATCCTCCTGTCTCAGCCTCCCAAATACTGGGATTACAGGCGTGCACCACCATGTCCAGCTAAGTAACTTCTTTAAAGTTTACTTCCTAATGCTGATATTATTAATATGATTATGGAATGAACCCCTGCCCCTCTCCATGACCTAGTTTTCTTGCTCTGCAAGCACTTGATAGCATAGGTTGTGCCTGTCTCCCTCTGTAATGTGAGGAAAGTGATTTTTTTTTTTTTGGTACTGGGGATTGAACCCAGGGGCATTCTACCTCCGAGCTACACCCCCAGCCCCTTCCTTTTTTATTTTTCTTATTTTGAAACAGGGTCTTGTTAAGTTGCTGAGGGTCTCACTAAGTTGCTGAGGGTAGCCTGGAACTTACGATCCTCCTATCTCAGCCTCCCAAGTATTGGGATTACATGCGTGCACCACCGTGTCCGGCTGATTTGATGGTTTTATTTACCACCGTGTTCCCAGGGACTAGAACAGCACCTGGTATATGGCAGATGCTCAATATATCTGTATTGTGAAAATAAAGGAAAGGATGGAGGAATCCCTCCCTTGGTCGGTCCTTTCAGGTACGGTGCACAAGAGCTTTCAGGTGAGGATACCAGGTTGGGGACCAGGGCACCAGCCCCACCACCCATGCCAGCCAGCTTCCTCTGCCCCTCACCCCACGTACTTCCTGTGATGGTGATCCTTCGGCCCTGGTAGTAGTCTCCCAGGGTCACAGCGTTGCCCTGCTTGGTGGCCACAACCCGGACAGTGCGCACACTGTCCTGACACTCCACGTAGGGGTTGTAGCCGGGGTTGCCTGCTGCCAGCTGGGCATTTATCTGGTTGTCTGTGCTGGCTGGGGAGAAGGCATCAGCAATACGGTCCCGGCAGAAGGACTTGTACTTCCAGATCACGATGGGCGCCGTGAGGGTCGCGGTCATCTGGTAGGTGCAGGGCAGGGTCACGGGCTGGAACAGGATCACTACGTGGTAGGGGTCAGACACGGTCACCTGGACAGCACTGGCAGGGGCTGAAGGCAAGAGGAGAGTGAGCAGAGACTGCTGGGAGCTCAGGGAGACGCTGTGCCAGGAAGCAAAGACGTCCTTGTCATCAGCCTGACGCTTATAAGCTCACGGTTTCACGGAGCGCTTGGCACGCATTGTTCCTTAATCTCCAAGACCAGAGAGGCAGCTCCCATAATCATGCCCATTTTATAGACCCACAGGGCTGAAAAGCAGCAGGTATGAGGTCACACAGCCATTTTCCTGGAATGTTCCGGCATCCTTCTTCCCAGACTGTGGCCTCTGACTCACCCCCGTCTCCTCTACCCTTCCCCACGCTCACAGAAACGGGGTCTTTCTGGGACATGAATGGGGAAGCCCAAATGGCCACCACAGTGCCCCCTGCCAAGGATTCCAAGCTACCTAAGTTTTGTGAATCCTAAATGATCTGTTACCTCATGGAGTGGCTAAGGCCCCCACAACATCTCCACCAGCCATCTCAAATGCACACCCCAAAATGCCCGCTGAAAGATAAAACCCCCTGGCTCCCGCCCGAGGGAACGTCGGGTGGAGTGGAGAGCTTCCCGGGGAAGGTGGTTTCAGGTCCGTAAGTCCATCCTACCGCACTTACGAACAGATACTGCGGGAGGCGGGGGTGGGGTGGGGTGGGGGAGTCCCCGATCCCACACCCACTGGAGGTCCGGGCCCTGCTTCTCGTTCTCTTCTTTCAG
Source organism: Glis glis (assembly GCA_004027185.1). Taxonomy (NCBI): domain Eukaryota; kingdom Metazoa; phylum Chordata; class Mammalia; order Rodentia; family Gliridae; genus Glis; species Glis glis. Next base: position 1,462 of record PVJS01028551.1, on the reverse strand, counting down.
GAAACGTCGGACCCAGCCCTCGAGTGCCCGCTCCCCGTTACCCCAACACTTAGAAATCACGGGGTACGCCCAAGACCCCCTCCCAGCCCCACAAAGGGCCCTCTCCCCTCCGGGGCTTCAGAGCTGACGATCCAGGGAGTTTCACTTCCTGCTGTCTGGTTGCAAGGGCGTCAGGAGCGCTCCTCCAGACGGAGGTGGAACTCCCTTCGGGCACACAGGGGTCTCCCCAAAGCCCGCGGACCTGGAGGTCCAGGGCCTCTGCGCCCTCCCCCCGCCATCCCCTTGTTCTCCCGCCTCCTGGGCCGCAGAGAATTGTCCCCATCCCCCTGGGGAAGCGTCCTCCCGCCGTTCCCCAGCACCGGGGGCCCCCCGTACCTGTGCACCAGGTGCTGAGCAGGAGCCCCACGAAGATCGCCGCGGTGGGAGGGGAGCAGGGCCCCCAGGAACGCGCACAGGCCACCGGCGCCATCGCGGGCGTCTGGGCGCGACGGTCCCCTCCCTCGTATGGAGAGAGTAGGGGGCGCGGCGAGCACCAAGGCCCGGAGGGGTGCACGCGCCTCCCCTGTCCACTTCCGTTCCTTCACCCTATTCCAAGTCCACGCCGCCGCGCCGTAGGGGTTTGACGAACAGAAACGAAGTGGATGAAGTGCACGCTTTCAAGCTTTCGGGGAGACACTGGCTTGGCCCGCCGGGGTGCCCCAGCCGCTGCACCCCCTGCGCGCTCGGGGCAATGGAGCGGCCCAGGTACACAAGGGTGGGAGCCCGGGGCTGGGCTTGGGGGTGGGCGGCGGGGAGGGGCTCCTCGGCCTCCCTCCCCGGAAGTGGGCTGACCCAGGTGCGCTCCTGCCCCCGGGGCCTGAACCAAGTGTCCCGCCAGCCAGGAGGGCGCCCGCGCACCGCGGGTCCCGTCCAAGTCGCTCCTGCCCGCGCCGAGCCGAACGGACCGAGACCTCAGAGAACAGAGACCCGTCTGGAGCGATCCACCTGTTGAGAGGGGCGGGCCTGCCGTGCACCTGTCCCCTCGGTGCACACACCCCTCTCCGGGGTGGCGATGGACCCGCCTAGGTGCGCCCTGCAGGGAGGGGCGATGGGAGCTGCGTCCTGGCTGCAGGGGCGGGTCGGCAGCGCCCTACCACTCGTCCCAGCCTGGAGTCCTCGGGCCAAGGTCGGGGGAGGCGCTGCACAACTGTGTGCTGCTCAGATCACTTAAAAGGATCAAACGAAGTTCCCAGAAGTGAAGCTCTGCCCCTTTAGGGACTCCGGAGAGCACTTAGACACTGCAAAAGTTAGAACTTGACTTCGGGAGTTTTCGCCTCCCCCTGCTCCCAACTCGTGGTTCGGCCCTCGGGCATCCCTTGGCCCTAGTCAGGCCGCCGCGAACTCTGGTTTCTTAAAGGGGCCGAGCGGAGGCGCCAGGCTTAGGGACCTGTTGCCACCCAAAGATTCCCAGGGACGAGCCACC
>PVJS01028550.1:0-25426 GCA_004027185.1 Glis glis | reverse complement strand
AGAGAGAGAGAGAGAGAGAGAGAGAGAGAGCGCTGAGGCTGGCCGCGAACCCGGATCCTCCGGTTTCTGCCTCCCAAAGTACTGGGATTACAAGCGTGAGCCACGACGCCTGGCTATTCTTTATTTTTTAAACAGGGTCTCACTAAGTTGCGGAGGGCCTCACTAAGTAGCTGAGGCAGGCCGCAAACCTGGATCCTCCTGTCTCAGCCTCCCAAGTACTTGGATTACAAGCGTGCGCCACCACGCCCAGCAACATTTTTTTTTTAAATTAACTATATTGAAGCTGGACATGGTGACACGCACCTGTAATCCCAGTACTTGGGAGGCTGAGATAGGAGGATCACAGGTTTGAGGACAGCCTCAGCAACATAGTGACCCTCTGAGCAACCTAGTGAGACCCCGTTTCAATTAAAATAAATAAATAAATAAAAAGGGCTGGGGTGTGTAGCTCAGAAGTAGAATGCCCTTGGGTTCAATCCCCAGTACCACACACATAAATCAATACTGAGGTATAATTTATCTACAATAAAATGTAGTCATTTTCAGTCTAAGTTTTGACAAATACAAGAATTTGTATAACCTCCAACCCAATCAAAGTATAATTACAACATTTCTATCACCCCCCAAAGCGTTCTTGTGCCCTTTGTGCCAGACTCAGGCTACCACAGACCTGCTTTTTCTTTTGAGGTGGGTACTGGGGACTGAATTCAGGGATGCTCTACCTCTGAGCTACACCACAGCCCTTTTTATTTTTTACTTTGGAATAGTTTGGTAATGATATCTTCATGTATGGATATAACCTTATTTGAACTCTTCCCTTCCTTAAGCTAGATTTGTCTTTTTAAGAGTTAAATATAAGGCGGGCATGGTGGTGCACGCTTGTAATCCTAGTAATTAGGAGGCTGAGACAGGAGGATCCAGGTTCGCAGCCAGCTCAGCTACTTAGTGAGGCCTTCCACAACTTAGTGAGACCCTGTTTCAAAATAAAAAACAAAAAATAGGGCTGGGGGTGTAGCTCGGAGGTAGAATGCCCCTGGGTTCAATCCCCAGTACCGCAAAAAAAAAAAAGAGTTAAATATAAGTCAGGCTTGGTGGTACATGCCTGTAATCCCAGTACTTGAGAGGCTGAGATAGGAGGATCACAGGTTTGAGGCCAGCATGGGCAACTTAGTGAGACCTTTTCTCAAATAAAAAATAAAAAGGGATGGGGTGCATGTCAGTGGTAGAGCACTCCAGGTTCAATCCCCAATACCACCCCCCCCACAGGCACACAAGCTAACTACAAACGGAATCATGTGGTGTAGTCTTTTGTCTCCGGCTGCTTCTCCTCGGCCTGTTCTGAGATCTGTGCGTGCTGGTGCAGGCATCCAGCCCTCTTCTCCAGGGAGTGGGTGTGCCTCTGTGCATTGGCCACCCTCTTGGGGTGGCCATTTGGGTGGTTTCTAGACTGGGGCTGCAGTAAGGAAAGCTGCTGTCATCAGTGATCTACAAGCACTGTGTGAACACACACTCCCATTTCTCTCAGCTGAATACCTAGGAGCAGGATTGCTGGGTTGCACGCTCAGTACGTGTTTTATTTTTATAAGAGACTGCTAGGCTCGCTTTATGGGGAGGAAATTGAGAATCAGAGAGAAAACAGCTCGCCTGGATCGCCAACTGCAAAAGCAGTCCAGCCCAGCGCTCTTCTATCTTGCTGTCAATACACCCGCCAAGTGAGAAAGTAGGAAATGCATTCACTCAAGACCTTATTGGCACCTTCATACCCACCACTCCACTTAATCCTCACAGCAGTCCTTAGGGGAATATTATCTCCATTTCCCAGCTGAAAAGCTGAGGCTCAGAGAAGTCATGGGGAGCCGGGCGTGGTGGCGCACGCTTGTCATCCCAGTACTTGGGAGGCTGAGACAGGAGGATTGCAGGTTCGCGGCCAGCCTCAGCTACTTAGTGAGGCCTCCGCAACTTAGTGAGACCCTGTTTCAAAATAAAGAATAAAAAATAGGGCTGGGGGTGTAGCTTGGAGGTAGAATGCCCCTGGGTTCAATCCCCAGTACTGCAAAAAAAAAAAAAAAGAAGTCATGGGACTTGCCCAAGGTCACCAGCTCAGACTTAGACCCTGGTCCCTGTGCTCTGGGTCTTTGCATTATATCAGCCAAAGATGCAGGAAACACAAGACATGTTCCGCTGCCTCGCGCCCATGACAGGGTATTGCTAATCGATCACCGCGCTCTTTCCCATAGACTCAGCCTCAGAGGCTTTTAACACAGAGCTCCCAAGCCGGGCGTGGTGGCGCACGCTTGTAATCCCAGTACTTGGGAGGCGGAGACCGGAGGATCCGGGTTCACAGCCAGCCTCAGCTACTTAGTGAGGCCCTCTGCAACTTCGTGAGACCCGGTTTCAAAATAAAGAATAAGCCGGGCGTGGTGGCGCATGCTTGTAATCCCAGTACTTTGGGAAGTGGAGACCGGAGGATCCGGGTTTGCGGCCAGCCTCAGCTCTCTCTCTCTCTCTCCCTCCCCCCCCCAGTCTCTCCCTCTCTCTACCTAGTGAAGCCCTCTGCAACTTCATGAGACCCGGTTTCAAAATAAAGTATAAAAAAAATAGGGCCGGGGGTGTAGCGTGGAGGTAGAACACCTCTGGGTTCAATCCCCAGGTACTGCAAAAAATAAATAAATAAATAAATAAATAAATAAATAAATAAATAAATAAACAAACACAGAGCTCCCTGTAGCCACTTGCAGTGTCCCCAAGACGGCAGGCGAGGGAAGCCACAACGCCAGCTCCTGCCTGGTCTCAGAGTCTAGGTCTGCCCTGCATAAGCAGGGCCCCTCCCCAGCCTAAAGGCTTAGCCAGGGGTGACCTGCAGGCTCCTGGGGCGAGGATGGAACGCTGCTGGGTTGCAGGTGAAGCCCAGAGCTGAGCCCAGTGGGGTGGGGACCATGATGTCATGGGGCAGAAGGGCGCACTGTGCCTGCCAAGGGCCCTGCTAGGTGCTTCATAGATGCGACTCTCCAGCCTCCTGTGCAGCCTGCAAGCTTAGCCCAGACCAAGGACTAGGGCTGGGTGTCTACTTGAGCCTGGGGTGTTGCTAGCTGGGCAGCATCTGCCTGGAGGTCTTATTTGCTGAGACACAATCCATGTGGACTCCCAGAAAGGGACTCCCGGGTTGGAGCAACAGCTCGGGTATCCGCCCGAATGTGGGAAGGTCCAGACAATGACTGGAGACGGAGCAGGACGAGGGGGGTCCAGTAGTATCGACATCACTTGACTCCTCCTGAGCGGTCAGGAGCTAAACCATCATCTCACATGTTGTACTAGTCAGCTCCCCATTGCTATTACAAAGTACCCGAGGCTAGGTAATTTGTAAAGAAAAGATTTATTTGGCTTGCAGTTCTGGAGGTCCAAGAGCTTGGGGCTGGCTTCTGCTCAGCGCTGGTGAAGGCCTCGTGACAGATGGCATTGTGACAGCAGCAGTGTGTGCAGGAGAGGTCACATGGTGAGAAAGGACGGCAGAGAGACTCAGGCATCAGGTTTCCTTGTTTTGTTTTTGTTATTTTCAGCTCTAGAGATTGAACATTTTACCCAGGAGCTACACCTCAGCCCTTTTTTATTTTGAAACAGGATCTCACAAAATGCTGAGGGTCTCACTAAACTGCCAAGGCTGGCCTCAAACCTGAGATTCTCCTGTCTCAGCCTCCAAAGTACTGGGATTACAGGCATGTGCCACCATGCCCAGCTCAGGTTTGCTCATTAATAACAACCTGCTCTCGTGGGAACTAACTCGCCCTGTGGGACCTGCATTATCCCTTCTGAAGGCAACACCCTTTGTGACCTAACTATCTCCCACTAGGCCCTACCTCTTAAAGGCTCCACCACCCCTTAACATCACCACACTGAGAACCAGCTTTCCAACATGTGACCTTTGGGGGGACCACACCCAACCACAGCACATGTCTGTCTTTGCTTCTATGTCCTCCTATTTCTCCCTGTCAGCCTCAGCCTCTCTCTCTCTCTCTCTCTCTCTCTCTCTCTCTCTTTCTCTCTGGTTCTCTTTGTCTTCAGTTTTCTTTGCTTTTTTCTGACTCATAACCATGTTTCAATGTCTCATGGATTTACTAAGAAATAAACATGAACCATTTTTCTCCCATCCAATCCATCATGAACACTGCGAGTAGAAGTAATCAACACAAAATAAAACTGACATCGGCTAAAACTGTGCACAGTAAAAATAGTCATCGATCTAAAAATTGACAAAAGAATCAAATCTCCATGCCAACATTAAGTTCTGCAAAAATTTGACCTGAGAGAATTGAAGTTGGCAGAAATCATAGCCAGACAGGGAAATCCACAGTGGTAGAAGCTGTCTACAGTCAGTGTGTGATTGATGAATCAAATCTTCATTACAAATTTTAATTAGGAAAAACCTGATCGCGATGAAATTGACCTCAATAAAGCAAAAAATTAAAGTGGAAAAACTCGGAAGTGGCTGAACTGTGCTTTTTAGAGGATTAATCAACGGTCTAAGTGGTATCAATGGGCTCATGCCAGAAAGTACTTCATTATGGTCATCAAAGTTGGTTAAAAAAAACATTTTAAGCCGGGCGTGGTGGCGCACGCTTGTAATCCCAGTACTTTGGGAGGCGGAGACCGGAGGATCCAGGTTCGCGGCCAACCTCAGCGCGCATGCGATCTCTCTCCTCTCTCCTCTCTCTCTCTTTCTCTCTCTGTCTCTCTCTCTCTACCTAGTGAGGCCCTCCGCAACTTCGTGAGACCCTGTTTCAAAAATAAAGCATAAAAAAAAAATAGGGCCGGGGGTGTAGCGCGGAGGTAGAACGCCCCTGCGTTAAATCCCCGATACCGCAAAAAAAAAAAATTTATTTGGTACTAGGGATTGAACCCAGGGGTGTTCTACTTCTGAGCTACCTTGGGAGTACTTGGGAGGCTGAGACAGGAGGATCTCAGGTTCGAGGCCAGCCTCAGCTACTTAGTGAGGCCCTCCGCAACTTAGTGAGACCCTGTTTCAAAATAAAGAATAAAATAATAGGGCTGGGGGTGTAGCTCGAAGGTAGAATGTCCCTGGGTTCAATCCCCAGTACCGCAAAACAACAACAACAACAACAAAAAGAATATCTGATATCCTCTCCACCTATAGTTATTTCCTGCTGCTAAATTGCTGAGGCTGGCCTCAGACCTGAAGTCCTCCTATCTCGGCCTCCAAGCACGCCACCACACTTGGCTCACTGCATTTTATAATGCAGTTGTTTCCAAGCCCCACAGGGGTGGGTCCTTCTACCCTCATCTCTAGCAGAGGTGCTGGCATTTAGCAGGTGACCAGTGAATCAGGCTGCTGGGGCAGTAGCCTGCTCCCTCTGGTGACCGGGTGCAGTTGAGACGCACCGGCCTCTCCCGTGGTTGATAAGGAGGCTTCCCACACAACTCACTGTCCTCCGTGAGTTCACACACAGAGGATGGAAGCTTCCTGGTCCCTCTCCCGCCTCCCTGGGCTCTGGGGAGACACAACAAGTCTCAGCAGATGCCGGAACAGATGCCAGCTGCCTCCCTGATGACAGCCTCTTAATTGCTCTCCGCTTGTCCTTTTTGTTTTCCTTAAAGGGCAGTTGGCCTAGCCTGGCCTCTGGGGCTGCTGTCCCCAGCCGTGGGCTTTCAGTGACTAAGACTCTGCCCACCCCCACATCCATGTTGGCGCCACAGGACACTCCTCCTTACACCCAACACCACTCATTTTAAACCAAGTGGCCCAGGAGGCCATTCTTCAGGGGACCAACACTGACAGGACTTGCCACATGCCAGCCACTGTGCTGGGGGCCACGAGGCTCTTGCCCACAGGCCACAGAGCGCTCAAAACCAGCCATGGGCTGAGAGGCAGGATCCACCAATTTGGGGCTGGTTTTCTGGGCTTCTCACCAGACATCGTAGACTCTGGTGTGACTCAGGGCCTTGTGAATTGGAATGTCCTAGGGGTGCTCCAACCCAAACCTAAGAAATCAGCATTAGCCGGGCGTGGTGGCACACGCTTGTAATCCCAGTACTTGGGAGGCTAAGACCGGAGGATCCGGGTTCGCAGCCAGCCTCAGCTACTTAGTGAGGCCCTCCACAACTTAGTGAGACCCTGTTTCAAAATAAAGAATAAAAAATAGGGCTGGGGGTGTAGCTCGGAGGTAGAATGCCCCTGGGTTCAATTCCTGGTACCGCAAAAAAAAAAAAAAAAAGAAATCAGTATTGCTGGATGTAGGTCAGAAACCCTTTTTCCCCCTCCCCTGTTACTTAAAATTGTAAAAGAGTGCCGGGTGTGATGGTGCATGCCTGTAATCCCAGTACTTGGAAGACTAAGACAGTAGGATCACAGGTTCAAGGCCAGCCTCCGCAATTTAGTGAGACCCTCGACAACTTAGCAAGGCCCTATTTCAAAATAAACAACAAATGGAGCTGGGGGTGTAGCTCAGAGGTAGAATGTCCCTGGGTTTAGTTCCTAGTACCAGAAAAAAAAATGTAAATGAGAGCAAGGCATTGTGGTACACACCTGTAATCCCAGTATTTGGGAGGTTGAGACAGGGGGATCACAGGTTCAAGGCCAACCTCAGCAACTCAGTGAGACCGTGTTTCAAAATAAAAAATAAAGAGGGCTGGGGGTGGAGATCAGAAGTAGAATGTTCCTGGGTTCAATCCCCAGTACCACACACACACAAAAAAAAGTTATTAAAATCCTAAAAGACATGTGTGGGTATAACACAGAGATATAGTGTAAAGAATAATGAAAAGCAAACACCGCTATCATCATCCTGGTTAAGAAATGGAACATTGGCCAGGCGTGGTGGCGCACACTTGTAATCCCAGTACTTGGGAGGCTGAGACCGGAGGATCCGGGTTCCCGGCCAGCCTCAGCTACTTAGTGAGGCCTCCGCAACTTAGTGAGACCCTGTTTCAAAATAAAGAATAAAAAATAGGGCTGGGGGTATAGCCCAGAGGTAGAATGCCCCTGGGCTCAATCCCCAGTACCACATACACAAAAAAAAGAAATGGAACATTGGAGTGGGGTGTGGTGGCACAAGCCTGTAATCCCAGTACTTGGGAGGCTGAGACAGGAGGATCAAAGACAACCTCAGCAACTTAGCGAGACCCTGTTTCAAAATAACAAATAAAATAGGGCTAGGGACATAACTCAGAGGTAGAATGCCCTGGGTTCAATCCCCAGTACCACAAAAACAAAAATAAAATAAAAATTAAAAAAATAGAACACTGGGGCTGGGGATATAGCTCAATGGTAGAATGCTTGCCTGGCATGCACAACGCCCTGGGTTTGATCTGCAACACTGCAAAAGAACCCAAAAAATACAACACTGCCAGACCTTTAGATGACCCCCATGGGCTCATCTCAAACTGTGCCCCCTTTCTTCTGCCACCCAGTGGTACCCACACTCCTGACTTTTGGGAGAATCGTTCTTTTGGTTCTATAGTACTAACCACTTTGTATGTTATCACTACATTAGAAAATTTGGCTTTGGCCGGGCGTGGTGGCGCACGCTTGTAATCCCAGTACTTTGGGAGGCGGAGACCGGAGGATCTGGGTTCGCGGCCAGCCTCAGCTCGCTCTGTCTCTCTCTCTCTCTCTCTCTCTCTCTCTACTTAGTGAGGCCCTCCGCAACTTCATGAGACCCGGTTTCAAAATAAAGTATAAAAAATAGGGCCAGCGGTGTAGCGCGGAGGTAGAACGCCCCTGGGTTCAATCCCCAGTACTGCCAAAAAAAAAAAAAAGAAAATTTGGCTTTGCCTATTCTTGAACTTCCTATACATGGAATAACACAACCGATATTCCTCACCATCCAGCTCTTTTCATTCCACATCATGTTTTTGATATTCATCCACTTTGTTATTTATATTTTTATTTTATTTTATTTTATTTTATTTTATTTTATTTTATTTTATTTTATTTTTGTAGCACTGGGGATTGAACCCAGTGGCATTCAACCTCCAAGCTACACCCCCAGCCCGATTTTTTATTCTTTATTCTGAAACAGGGTCTCACTAAGTTGCAGAGGGCCTCACTAAATTGCTGAAGCTGGCTGGCCTCAAACCTGAGATCCTCCTGTCTCAGCCTCCCAAGTGCTGGGATGACAGGCATGTGCCACCATGCTGGGCTCTGGAGACATTTTTGATTGTCACCAGGGGGAGGCAGTGCTACTGGCACCCAGCTGTACAGGCCAGGGCTGGCTGGTGAACACCCTCTAGTGCACAGGTCAGCCCCCACAGCCCAGAACTGTCCGCCCCGAAATGTCAATAGTGCTGAGGGCGAGAAACCCTGATCTAAAAAAGTTCCGTCTGTTTTAGCACACCTAAACTTTTTGTGGCATTTCAGAAACTAAACTTTGATTTTACAGCTTGGTTTTATGTTAAATTGCACATCGGGAATGCCGGCTTCTTATCTCTGCTAGTTCCTCCAGAAACGGTGCTTCTCGGGCTAGCTAGTGAAAGGCCAGTATTTTCCTTGTATTCTCAATCCATTAAAGATGGATACATTTGAAAATATTAACAAAAAATGAAATTAAAAAAAACATGAAAAATACCAGCCACAGGTCAGGTGTTTGAAAACTGCGGTAATGTCGCATTGTCACAACGGGTTCTCACCAGCGATTCTCAGCGTCTGGACTTATCTGTTGCTGTCCAGTGACAAACAGCTCAAACACAGGCCCCATCTGCAGACTGCGCTTTGAACAGCTCTGCTTTCAATCTGCCTGAGGCTGTCACTGCCTCAGTGTCCCCGGGGAGCCCAGACACGCAAGATTTCTTTGGGTCCAGGGCAGCTCCCCTCCCACACCCAGCCTGATTTCCTGCTGCTGTTTCTGTATGAGGGACGCGCGTCCTCATCCACTGGGAGCTGTCCTTGTCAGCAGGAAGCTGATCTGGGGTCAGGTAGGGGCACACAAGCTCCCCCTGCCCCTTCCTGCCCCCCACCTCAGCCCTCCTTGGCCAAAGTCCCTCTTCTTTGCATTCGTTTAAAGTCAGATAGCCTGGGTTCAAATCCCGGCTCAACCACTTGCCAAGCGGGTGACTTTGTAAGACGTGTCATCTCTCTGACCCTGTCTCCTGCTCTGTAAAATGGGGATAATAAGAGCCCGTGTGGCAAAGGGTTTTGTGAGTCACATGAGTTAATACAGGCCAAGAACTTAGAACAGGGCCTGGCTCACCTCTCAGCTCTGCCGCATACCAGCCACGGGACCTTGGGCAAGTCATTTTCCCTCTGAGTCACGGTCATTTTAATAAAAATCCCAGACTCAGGGTGCCTGTAGGCTCTGGAGGGAATATACCTAGAAATAACAAAGGGCATGTTCTCAGTACTTTGGAGACTAAGGCAGGGGGATCGCAGGTTTAAGGCCAGCCTCAGCAACTTAATGAGACCATTTCAAAATAAAAAATAAAAAGGGTTAAAGGTGTAGCTCAGAGGTAGAGCACCCCTAAGTTCAATCCTCAGTACTCAAAAAAAAAAAAATAATAAAAGAGAACAGCGGGTAGCCTGATGCTAGGAAGGATCCCCACAAATCACAGGGTCAGGGAGGTGGCATTCAACCCCTGACTATGCTTTTGACAGATGCTTGAGCTTGTTCCCTTCTCTGGACCTCAGTTTGCTGATCTGCCAAATGGGGACAAGAACCTTTCACATGACACTGTCTCCCCACAGGCAGACCCAACCTTTGCCCCTTGCCTCAATTATCATCACCTCACGTGCAAATTGGGTCTCACCAGCCAGTGCCAAGGGAGAGGGTGTCTGACCCACATGCACCCTTCCCAACCCCGAGTTGCGGGGCAGATTCCTCCAGTATGGAGTGAGAGCCAGAACCGAGGGTCACAGGGCTGCTCAAAGCCACCAAGAAGCATCCCCACCCCAGTCTGCCTCTAAGTCATCCCTTGGGTGTCTGGCCTGCAGGGGCAGCCATGAGGTAGGAAGCCAGGCGGGACCGCACAAGGCCCAGGATCATGGAAGCTCGAGGTGCCAGCGCAGGCAGGCTGTGCCCCTGGGCGTTCACTGCCATGCTGGCTGTGTTTAGCCACACCAGCCCCATGCTCCAACGTAGGCACACAAGAGATGCGTCTGTGTTTAGAATGGCAGGGTGGGCTTCGAACCAGGCTGCTGGGTCCCCGCCCCCACTCCGTTCAGAGCCACATGACCTCAGCCCTTTGCCTGGCTCCTGGCGCCTCAGTCTCCACCTGTGTCATGGGGATAATCACAGCCCCTCCTCCAGGGAGAGGTTGATGTGCATAAAAGCCGGGAAAAGCATACATTGCAGAGCGACAATAAATGCCAGTCACCCCCACCCACCCCGGTTTTCAGACAGGGACACTGAAGCGCTGAGAGCAAAATGCCAGGCATGAAGCCGGGCGTGGTGGCGCACGCTTGTAACCCCAGTACTTTGGGAGGCGGAGACCGGAGGATCCGGGTTCACAGCCAGCCTCAGCTCTCTCTCTCTCTCTCCCTCTCTCTCTCTCTCTCTCTCTCTCTCTCGCTCTCTCTACCTAGTGAGGCCCTCCGCAACTTCGTGAGACCCGGTTTCAAAATAAAGTATAAAAAATAGGGCCGGGGGCGTAGCGCAGAGGTAGAACGCCCCTGGGTTCAATCCCCGGTACCGCAAAAAAAAAAAAAAAAATGCCAGGCATGGAATTTTCAGACAGGTCCTTTCACGAAGCACGTGTGTTATTTCATGAACCGGTCGCAACCGCCAGGTGCCACGACAGTATTAGAGCCACTCTGCAGATGGCCAAGCAGAACTGGATTTGGATCCTCAAAGGGCCATCTGGGGACTGGGTGGTGACGCTGGCCTGGCCACGCTGCTGCCCCCCTGGGACGCACGGGCGGATGCTGCAGGATTTCCCACACCTCCCCCCAGCACCCCACGAGTTAACCTGCATCCTTATTAATGGCGCCTGCCCAGGCGTTCACTCCTAATTATTGCGCTGTGAAGACAGTGCCAGGAATATTAACAGGCGTGCCACCTGTTTCCTGGCAGGTGGCCCTGTGGGTGCACCTGTCAGCCAGCCGCCCTGGCCCGCACCGAAAACATGTGGTGGCATTTTTTCCTTGGCTCAGGAATATCTGGAGTCATCGGATGGCTGAGCCTCAGGGGGTCTGGTCAGGGGGACGAGTAGGAAACACCCATTCTGCTCCTTGGACACTGTGATGCTAGGGCAGCTGCTTTCCCTCTCTGAACATGAGGCTTCTACCTTCATTCTGGGGCAACAAGGAGGCTGTGGCTTTCCCCCTGTGCCTGGGCCCCACCTGTGAAGTTCCTGCTTTGGGCTTCCCAGGTGACTGTAACGAGCAGCCAGGTGATGGCACCTAATGGGTATAACATCACTTGGGCTAAGGTGAGGCTGGAAACTGCAGAGCCCCATACTGTACATGCCCACGAAGGCAGTTCCTCTCTTGGTGATACGCCTGGCCAGTTTGCACGACATTTCACCTCCTTGGTCACCACAAAACAGCCTAATGGTTCTCTGAATATGTCAATCAGCGTTCCACTACTGTGACAAAATACCTGACATAATCAACTCATAAAGGGGAAAGGTGTAGAGCCAGGCGTGGTGGCGCACACCTGTAATCCCAGTACTTGGGAGGCTGAGACAGGAGTATCGCAGGTTCGAGGACAGCCTCAACAACTTATCAAGGCCCTCCGCAACTCAGTGACTTTGTAAGAGCCTGTTTCCAAATCAAAAATAAAATAGGGCTGGGGTGTAGCTTAGAGGTAGAATGCCCCTAGGTTGAATCCCCAGTACCACACACAAAAATAATAATAATAATTTTAAAAAAGAGGAAAGGAGCCGTGCATGGTGGCTAGCGCACGCTTGTAATCCCAGTACTTGGGAGGCTGAGACCAGAGGATCCGGGTTCGCGGCCAGCCTCAGCTACTTAGTGAGGCCCTCTGCAACTTAGTGAGACCCTGTTTCAAAATAAAGCATAAAAAATAGGGCTGGGGTGGAGCTCGGAGGTAGAATGCCCCTGGGTTCAATCCCCAGTTCCGCAAAATAAATTAATAAATAAATAACTAAAAATAAAAAAGAGGAAAGGTGCATTCTCACGGTTTCTGAGATTTCAAGCCATGGTCACTTGGCTTCGTTGCTTTGGTCTGTGGCCACACAGTACAGCACAGTGGCAACGCAGCAAAGACGTTCAAGGGATGGCGCCAGGAAGCTGGAAAAGAGAGACCGGAAGGGGCGGGCCCACTAGTGCCTTTAAGGGTGCAAGCCCAATAACCTCCCTTCCCCTCACTAGACCTGCTTCTCAAAGGTTCCACCACCTCCCCATAGCACCCTGGGGCTGGAGATTAAGCCTTGGACACATGGGACTTTGGGGGACACTTGAGATCCAAACTAGGTTTGCTTTTGTTTTTGTTTTTGCTTTGTAGGGCTGGGGATTGAACCCGGGGAATGCTACCTACAAGCTACACCCCCCAGCCCTTTTTCATTTTTTGTTTTGAGACAGGGTTTCACTAAGTTGTGGATGGCCTCGTGTTACTGAGGCTGTCCCCAAACCTGCAATCCTCCTGTCTCAGCCTCCCAAGTACTGGGCGTGTGCTACCACGCCCGGCTCCCTGAGGCATTTTAAAGGCAAATTCTGACTTTTTTCTTTCTTTCTTTTTTTTTTTTTGCTTCAAGTATATCTCCAACAGATAAAAGGCTTTTTCTTCATGATAATTACAATAACAGCATTAACCCAACAGAACTAACCATAAATTTTTAATATCATCTCATGCTCTGTCCTTGTATAGCTTCCCCTGGTTGTCACCAAAATCTTCTTGCACACAATTTATTCAAATTAGGGTTCCACTAAGGTCCCTGTATTGCATTTGGTCGGTCTGTCTCATAATCTTTGTTAATCTGTAACAGTCCTTTCTCCCTCTTTTCCCCTCCACTCTATTTGTTGGGGACACCAGGTGGTTTGCACCATGGGACGTCTTCATGGTGTCATTTAATGCATTCCTCTGTCCCCTGTACTTCCTGTTAACTGGTCTTTGGGTCTGAAGCTGGGTTTGCTTCGGGTCCAGTTTTGTAGACAAGCATGTGTCACAGAGAGTGCTGTGGGCTTCCTCCACAGGAGGTTCCACCAGGAAGCACCGGATGCCAGGTTGTCCCCCTTCAGGTGATGCTAAGGCTATTTGGGAGTTTGAGAGCTGCCTACCTGCTCCCTTTGTCTAGGGTCAGTGCCTGGCCCTTTATTTCATTAGGACTGCAAAAAGGTGGTTTTCCAACTCTGCACTTACTTGCTGTGGTTCTTTACAAAGAATGACTTTCCCTTATTAGGCTCTCCTAAAATATCACTCATCCAGAAAAGAGAGGATCAGTGCTTCATTGTTTACCTTCATCTGTCTGTTTATGTAAAAATGAGTTGGTATTAGTGGGGGGCAGTGGTACGCGCCTATAATCCCAGGACTTGGGAGGCTAGACAGGAGGATCACAGGTTCAAGGTCAGCCTCAGCAACTTAGTGAGACTCCTGGCAACTCAGTGAGACCATTTCAAAATAAAAAAAGAAAACAGGACTGGGGTGTAGCCAATAGGTAGAATGCCCCCAAGTTCAATCCCTAGTACCAAAAAAAAAAAAGAAACAAAAAACAGAGAGAGAGAGAGAGAGAGTCAGTCAGTGTCTTAACTACCTCCAAAGGGACTAGGAAGGTTTTTTTTAATCTTTTTTTGCACAGTATTGCAAATTATTATGCACGTATGGAATTTTACAGCTTTGCAGTTATTCTTTTTGATGCTCAAGTTGTCCCGGATTTGGCTGGTGAGAGCCCCATCAAACTGGCTGGCTTCTGTGTCCTTCCAACCTTCCCCACTCAGACTTCAAGCACGTCCTTAATTTTTTAGATGACAGAAAGATGCTCCAATATTATCTTGTATTTTTTCTCCCCATCCTTGGAATCAGCTGATCCCTTTGGTGGGCAAAGGTTAGAGTCCACAATCTGGGTTCTGGGGGACAACATCAAACTGCACCCCAGTATCCCTCACCTTGCTCTGTTTATAACACCCACGTTTTACCTCCTAACATGCTACAACATTTGCTTATTTATTGCATTTGTCATTTATTCTAACTCTTCCCCACTAGAACATGAGCACCAAGAAACCTCGATTTTGTTCAGGGCCTGGTATACAGAAGGTGCTTAATAACTGTTTGTTGAATGAGGGAATGGACATATGGGTGACCCATGTCCTCTCCCTCTCTCAGCCTGGGGAAGTCATGCAAAAGGGCTCCCCGCCCCCACCCCTTTGCTCATCCGCAGAGCCAGCCTCCCAGGCCCCAGTCTTATTTAGATCAGCGGAGCTGGGTGGCAGAAATGTCACTGCTTGGCCCATGGGAAAGGAAAGACCGAGAAGATTAAAGGCATCTCTGATGAGATGCTAATTTGTTTCTAGAAGCAGGTGGGGGTGGCAGCACCCCAGGGCCTCTGGGGCTTTGTGAGGCAGGAATGGAAAAACATTCCTGGCCAAGGCTGGCCCTTTGTGACCTTCTCCCTCCTTTTAACCCATCTCTTGGGCTCTGTGCATTTCTTTTTTTTTTTTTTTTTGAGATTGAACCCAGGGGCGTTTTGCCTCCAAGCTACACCCGCAGCCCTATTTTTTATTCTTTATTTTGAAACAGAGTCTCACTAAGTTGCGGAGGGCCTCACTCAGTAGCTGAGGCTGGCCGTGAACCTGGATCCTCCTGTCTCAGCCTCCCAAGTACTGGGATTACAAGCGTGCGCCACCACGCCCGGCCTGTGCATCTCATTTTTAATGGGAGTCAGACAGTCCTATGTTTGAATCCTGGCTTAGACACCTTAGTGGCTGTGTGACCCAAGGCAACAGGAGAGCCCTCTCTGAGCCCTGGGAAACAGGAAGTGAGAGAGAGTTCTATAAGGAGGGTAAACTTAAGAAGGACTGTGGAGTAGAGCCATGGCAGACAGAACATAGCAGAGGCTTGACAGGCCTCCAGGCTCCTTGTCTGGAGGAGCGCTGCTGTTTGCGGAATGGCTCAGCCTGAAGCATCCCGTGGTCTCATCTTCTTTAAGGGGTCCCCGAGGCCGGGCCTGTTTCAAAATAAAGAAATAAAAAAAAATAGAGCTGGGGATGTAGCTCAGAGGTAGAATGTCCCTGGGTTCAATCCCCAGTACCACAAAAAAATAAATAAATAAAAAATAAGGGGTCCCCGATGCCTTACTGTCCCTGGGGCTGCTCTCTCTGCAGAAGGAGCCTGCAAAACCCTGGGGGTCTGGCAGGTGCAGCTCAGGTAACAGGAAAGCCTGAGGTGACTGGATCCCAGAACTAACTCCAAGTCTCCTCAGTGCTGACTCTGCTGTCTGCGGGATCTGCCAGTTCAACTGCGAGGGCAGGGCCTCTGTGCCCGCGAGGACTTCCTTATTCCATGCTCTGCTTCTCATTCACTCACTCATTCATTCATTCACTCATTCATTCATTCATTCATTCTTTCATTGTGCCTTTGCTCAGCCCCCCGCTGTATGCTGAATCTGAGACTCTGAGATGAGGAAGACCCTGGATTAGTCAGGACTCTTTTGGGTCCAAGTTACCAAAACCCAACCTGAATTGCCTTACGCAAAGAAGGGATTTTTTTTTTTTTGCGGTACCGGGGATTGAACCCAGGGGCGTTCTACCTCCGCGCTACACCCCTGGCCCTATTTTTTTATAATTTATTTTGAAACCGGGTCTCACGAAGTTGCGGAGGAACTCACTAAGTAGAGAGAGAGAGAGAGAGAGACAGGGAGAGAGAGAGAGAGAGAGCTGAATCTGGCCGCGAACCCAGATCCTCCAGTCTCCGCCTCCCAAAGTACTGGGATTACAAGCGTGCACCACCACGCCCGGCAAAGAAGGGATTTTATTGGGTTAAGTTACTGAAAAAAGCTATATGGACTTTAGCATAGTAGGTTTCAGGTGCTGAAAGGACTGGATCACTGTTAGGACTGGATCTCTCTCTCTCTCTCTCTTTTCCTTCTCTTTCAGTGCCACAGTGGGCGTTGACCCTCGGAGCTCCCTTGTCAGAGTGGCCCCCCAGGGTGCAGGGTAGGGAGCCATGTTCTTGAGACCACGTAGTAGGAAGGTTCCGGACCGGGTCCTACAGTCAGTTGCGTGTAGCCCCAGGCTCAGTGTTCCTGTGGCTGGCGCTTCAGCCTCTGGGGTCCCTGGTGCAGGCATGGAGGGGCAGGGACCCAGAGCAGACCTTCCCACTGGGCTGATCACCTCTCCCTCCAGGTCTGGATGCGGTCCTAGGTGTCCTTACCTGTGACACAGTTACAGGCATCCTCTATCTGTGCATCCCTGTTTATCACTGTACTTCCCGCGTGTCGGTTTTAGCTGGCCTGGAACCACCAGGGCTGCTGGTCTTCTCACCAAAGGGAGCATCGGAGGTGGGGCCTTTGGCCAGGCTCCTGATCCACTCCGGCTGTCCGTGATGAAGTGCCAGGTTCGTGATCTCACCAAAGACCACCAGGAGCCGATTCCGATGCAAAACACATGAGGGTCTTTTATTCAAGCTCGAGCTTGGGCTCCTACCGTGCACCAACCCAGTGGCCTTCCCCACCTCTGCCATTTCATAGTCTGCACAGCTCCAGGCAGGGCAGCCTCCTCTGCCTTGGCTGAGCTGGCAGGGCGCCTGACACACAGTAGGACTTTTACAAGGGCAGCCCCCTTACAGGGAGTGGCCTAGTCTGGTGGCTGGGACCTGAGACCCTGGTCTGCCACATTTGTGCTGTGTGACCCTGGTGGGGTTCTGCACTTCCCTGAGCCTCAGTCTCCTCATTCATAGAATGGGGGTGCTCCTAGGCACCGTGAGGATTAAATGAGACAGTTCGTGGAGAGCAGCAGCTTCCTGGTTCTCCTGCCTTTTTTTCCCCATTTCATTCACACACAGGAAGTAACTCCGGGCAGAATAACCACAACCCCAATAGCTATTGATTATTAGATATTGAGCATCTACTGTGTGCCAGATTCAACTGTGTGCTCTGAGCTCACCATCTCATCCAGCCCATTCCACAACAGAGGCAGGACGTAAGTGCTAGCCCCATTGGTCAGATGAGGAAACTGAGGCTCCAGGGGACACCCCGGGCTGGGATTGCAACTCGGGTCTGGCCAGCCTCAGAGGCTTCTATCCTGGGATCTCTCCCCTCACTGCCTGTTTGCACTGCGGAGTTGGAGCTTCGCTGCTCAGCAAGAGGCCGGCCTCTCTCCTGCTGAGGGACCAGGGGATGGAAGGGACAGTGCAATGGGAATAGCTCTCTGTCCTCCTGTCTCAGGAAGCAGCCAAGTGGCCCCTCTCAGGTGCCCACTTTGGGCTTCCTGGGCTGGCGCTGAGTGGCATCTCCAGGCATCTGAAAGGCGGAATCCCTCAGTGGAATCAGTGTAGAGGAGCCAGGACCCCGGCAGGCCCTCCCCGAGCCCCCATCTTCTGCGAGCTGCTCTCTGGTACATTCACTGGAATCCCGTGCTGTGGCTGCTCTGGGCCTGGGGCCTGCTCTCTTTTTTTTTTTTTTTTTTGGTGGTACCGGGGATTGAACCCAGGGGCATTCTACCTCCGCGCTACACCCCCGGCCCTATTTTTTATACTTTATTTTGAAACCGGGTCTCACGAAGTTGCGGAGGGCCTCACTAAGTAGAGAGAGAGAGAGAGAGAGAGCTGAGGCTGGCCGCGAACCCGGATCCCCCGGTCTCCGCCTCCCAAAGTACTGGGATTACAAGCGTGCGCCATCACGCCCGGCTTCTGGGGCCTGCTCTCTTATTTGCAATGGTTAATCTGTAAGTTTCAGGGAGGCACTGAAAGCTGGTAGAACCAAATGGAGACTGCTACCTGCAGTCAGCAGGACTGGGAGAGCGCTAAGAAAGGAATCACTTTCTCACTTCGTAACTTGCTTTTATTTATTTATTTTTATTTGTTTTTTAAATTTTATTAGTGCATTGCAGTCATACATCTTGAAGGATTTCAGGGTGGTTGACATATATGCACTCTTCGGTTAATTAGCCCTCCCCAATTCCCACTCCCCCCGTCTCCCCCTCCCTCCTTCCCGTTTTCAGCAGTTGACTTTGATATCTTTGTGTAAGTCCATCCTGTGCTCCAGTTTGTTTCCCTCTCCTTCCCTCCCATCTCCCCCAGTTAGTCTGCCTTCTTCGCTCATCTGAGGTTTTCTCTCTTTGTCTGTGGTCCGTCCTGTGCAGGGTGGTGGCTCATCCTCCCCTGACCTCAGCCCTGGGGTACTTGCTTTTATTAATTGCCAGATGTATTGGCTGAAATTGCCCTGTACTCCATCCATATATATAGGGTTTGGTACTACATGTGGTTCCAGGCACCCGCTGGGGGTATCTCCTGTGGATAAGGGAGGACTGCTCTATAGAGACGGTGCAGGCAAGCCCGCCCGGCATCTCCCAAGTCTTGAACAAATGACCCCAGGCAAGGCAGCCCTGGTGCCAGGCTAGGGAGGAAGGGTGTGCCAGGTGACGGGCCCTGCAGGTACAAAAGCCTGGAAGCATCAAACAGCCTGGGGCAGGGGTGGGGTTGGGTGGATTGGTAGATTTCGCCAAAAGATGGGATGGACTAGGTGAGCACTTTTGGCGGGAAGAGGGCTTGGGGGATGCCCAGTGGCAGTGTGCAATTTCAGAACCTCTCAGAGCCGTGCTCCTCAGGCCGGGCTGCGGTGGAGGAAGGGCCTTGGCGCCACCGATGCCACCACCGCGGCTGGCTCTAGGGAGGATTATCTATTTTAGCAACTCCGGGAGGGAGGAGGCGGGGAGCGCCCAGCCTCTGTCATTTAGCGCCGGCAGCTCCCGGGCGCAGCGCGGAGGAGCGCGGCTCGGGCCGGGCAGCCCGGAGGCTGGGAGCCGAGCTGGCTGCATCTGGCCTCGGACCCCGGGGCAGGAGGGGCGCGATGCTGGCGGTGTCGCTCAAGTGGCGGCTGGGCGTGGTGAGGCGGCGGCCCAAAGGTACGAGCGAGCGGGACCGGGGCGCACGGGGCGGGGGCAGGGCGCACGGGGCGCGGGACACCTGGATGGGGCAGTTCGAGGGGCGCAGAGGGAACCCCGGGCCCCTCCCTGCCCTCAGTCACCCCGCTCTGCCTGGCTCGCTCGCTGGGCCCTTTGGAGGTTCTCTGCTAGGTTTCTCTTTGGATCGGGATCTCTTCTTCCCTCAGTCTGCGCCTATTCCTCGGCGCCCCAGCCCTCTTACCTCCTCCATCTGTCTCTCCGGTTCCCTCTCTCTTCCTCCATCTCTTTGTCTGGGTCTCTCTGCATCTGTTCCTCTTTCTCTGGTCCTCTGTGTCACCGTGTGGTTCTTTCTCCCTCTTCCCTGTCCTTGGTCCTGCCTGCCCCAACTCGGTTTCCTTTCTCCCTTACACTGTCTCTGCCTTGTTCTTTATCCTCTCCGATTGTTGCTGTCTCTCTCCCGGGCGCATTTCCTGGCCTCTGCCTGCCTCCCTCTATTTTTTGTGCATCTCCTTCATCTCTCCCACCCCTTCATGGGGCATGTCCCATGGGGCCTTTGCACCCTGTTCCGGCCATGGAGCTGTCCTGCGGATGGGGACAGGCCAGCATGGTGTGTGCACGAGCACGTGTGTCTAGGGGTTTGGGACAGGGGACTGTGGGTGAAGGCTAGACTTGGCTCCGGGCCAGACTGAGTCTATGTAGAGTGCAGTGCGTGCTGGGTCCCCTCCCTGCGCACAGAGGGGATAGGCGGGGGCTCAGGGTGGGGACAAGGTTGGAGTGGGGTGGGGAGGAGGATCTGGAGCTGAAAATTAAGCTCCCTGGGGCTGTGTGACCCCAGACTTCCCCTGTGGCTGCCCTGGGCTGCTGTTTCTTCATCTACAACAAGGGCAAGGGTGGCTGACACACAATCCCTATGCTTTGGGCTGAGAACTGAGAAAAATCAGACTGTTTGCAAACACGATAGTAGCAGACATTAATTCAGTGCCCCTCTGTGCTAGGTAATAATTCACTCATTCATTCCTCAATACATCCTCAGCCCCACCCTTATCCTGATCGTGCAGAAGGAAACTGAGGCACAGAGGTGCTAAGTGACTTGCCTGAGGCTGCAAAGACGACCTACGGAGGCTCTCTCCAGCCGGCTCTTTTAACTGCCCATGAATACTTTCAGACTCCGAGGGTCTGCATGAAGGGGCACTACGCAGGGAGTGGTCCAGGGGTGGTGGGGTCCATGGGGTGACAGAGGGCTCTGGGCTCTGCACTGACCTCCAGGCAGCTGATGTCTGACATCCTAGAGGTCCTTTCTACAGGGTGCGTGGCTGATGGCTGGACTGCATCAGGAACAGGGTTTCCCTGGGGGCTTCCCAGGGATTCTGGTGCTGGGACCACCCTGAGAGAGAAGCCCCCCTCCTCCATCAGGACTGTCGTCTTCCTGTTCAGATTCACAGTCCCTGAGAGCCCTGTGGGATGCGCAGATTGGAGGGACAGAGGAACGCATCCTAGGGCATGCTGTAGATCCAGGGAAAAAGGAAGCGCTCGTGTTGACCCACGGACTTGGGTCCCATCTGGCTTCTGGCGCTTGCTCTCCGTGTGGTCCTCGCCTTAGCTACCCGAACCTCAGTTTCTTTATGTGTAAAATGGCCAAGGAAAGCGGCCATCTGGAGATTACAATTGGGAAAGGCTAGGGCAGGGCCTGGCACACAGTAGGCTTCTGGAATTTTGAATTCTATCTTTCCCGCCAGTCCCTTCCTCTCCCTCCACCCACTGCTTGACATATACCACCAACATCTCCAGAGTAGTCGTGTCTGGGACCAGCAAGCCCTTTGCAGGGAAAAAGCCTGGTTGGTTGAGAACATACTATGTGCAGACCCGTACCAGGCTTCTGCCTAACATTCCACCTACCAGGGACGAACGGAGGCTCTGAGGGAGACACAGGGAACTTTTTTTTTGGGGGGGGGTACGGGGGATTGAACCCAGGGGCATTCTACCTCTGGGCTATACCCCCAGCCCTATTTATTTTTTATTTTGAAAAAAGATCTCTTTACATTGCTGAGGCTGGCCTCGGACCTGTGACCCTCTTGTCTCAGCCTCCCAAGTACTGGGATTACAGGCATGCACCACCACGCCCAGCCTGGAACTTGTTTTGCACATAAAGTAAGCCTGTACAAGGGCGAGTGAAAACCGAGGGGTTGGGGGTGTAGCCCAGCAGTACAACGCCTAGCATGCAGGAGACTCCCAGTACAGCAAACAAAACAAAACAGAAAAAAAAAGGAAAAGAAAATCAAGGAAGAAGAATTCAAGAACTCCGGGGTGTGGGTTAAGGTGTTTCCTCTTCTTTTTCAAAATATATACTGTTTAATGCCTACAGATACATTTCCCCATCTCCAGCCCCCCCCCTTTTGCGGTACCGGGGATTGAACCCAGGGGCCTTCTACCTCCAAGCTACACCCCCAGCCCTGTTTTTTTATTCTTTATTTTGAAACCGGGTCTCACTAAGTTGCGGAGGGCCTCACTAAGTAGCTGAGGCTGGCCGCGAACCTGGATCCTCCAGTCTCAGCCTCCCAAGTACTGGGATGACAAGCATGTGCCACCACACCCGGCTCCAGCCCATTATTTTAGTAGGCCTTCCTGTCTCACATCTTTTGTTTGGGTAAGCCCCCCCCCTCCCGAGTTCCTCACCCATGACTGCTCGAAGGCAGGGGTCCCTGGGCCATCCTCTATCCCCCAAATTGAGATGTGAGGGTCCAGTTATTGCCTGGAGACGGAAGCAGTGGTTTTGCTTGAGACCTGAGCGGGGTCTTTAAGGACGAGTGGGCGTTTGCTAGATGGGTACGAGGGGGAGCAGAAAGATCTGCCTCAGGGAGCACGCAGGGTGTGGGAGAGGAAGGAGCCAGGTTGGTGTGGAGTGTAGACTCTCCTGGAGGCACTGGGAGCCACGGGAAGTCCTTGAGGAGGACAAACGAGGGCAGATTTGAGCATTAGAACAGGCTGTGGCTCTGGGGCTTCAGGGAGGGGCTCAGGCTGGGGCCAGGGCTGTCGGGGACATGGCATCAGTGGCTGTGGTAGGCAGGAGAATACACTGTGCCAGTCTCTCATTTCACACACGTTTATTGAACACCTATTATGAGCCAGGGACTAGTCTGGGCCCTGGGGTATGACATGGGATGAGACACACAAACCCCTTTTGCCTTCCTGAGTCTGTTGGTCTCTGCTCACCTCGCCTCCCGGTGTAGGAGCATCGGGGGCTCAGCTCTGACCCCCACCCAGGGAGTGAGCTCCCTCCTTCCCTCCCTCCCTCCCTTGCTCACCAGTGGCCTCGCCCTGGGCCCCGTCCTCCCCGTCCTCCTCCATGCCAGGACTGCTGCTCAGCTCCATGTCTCCGGGACCATGGAATTTCTTTCTTTAAGTGCCAGGGATAAACCCGTCCTGGAAATGTTCCTGGAGCTGCAGAATCCTGGCAGCCTGGAGGGAAGCGCTGGCCCTGTTCTTTGTTCCCCGAGCATTTATTGAGCACTTGCTGTGTGCGGCTCGCTGTGTGTGCTAAGCTCTTCACATAGACTTTCGCATCCTCGCAGCAGGCCTTGAATTGTGGACTAAATTGTCCATGCAGCAGCTGGGGAAACTGAGGCTCAAAGAGGAAGTGGTTTTCCAAGGTCACGCACCCAGGAAAGAAGTGATGGAGCCTGAGTCCCCCTGGCTGGCTGACTTCCAAGTCCAAGCCTCTCACCAGGGCGTTCGGTCCAGCAGAACCACCCGCCTGCTTTAATTGCCTGGCTCATTGTGAAGGCAGCAGCCCTGGCTCCCTTCCCGGGGGAGGTGCTCCACGGAGCAGAAAGAATATCAGGAGACCGAGGCCAAGGCCAGCCCCAACTCCCCCTGCTCCTCTGGCCTCAGTTTCCCATCTGTGCACTCATCCTGCTGTCCCGCAGCTGGAGCCTCCTGGCTGCACCCCCATCCACCCCCTCGCTCCCCTTGGACCGACCTTGTGTCTCCAGCCCCCGCATTCCGCTGTCTTGGCCGAGGTGTCGTGTCGGTGACTCATAGGCAGATGTGGCGGGCAGGTGGGCGGACAGGACGGGGCACATCACCAGCAAGCACTAACAAAGTCACACAACTGGGTGGCTGGAGTCCCCCAGGGATGACCTTGGGCAAGGTCCCTGTCCCTCGCTGCGTCCAGGTGCTCCATTTGCAGAATGGGGTTGCAGAAGAAGGTGTGTTCGGGGTTCAGGGGCAGCCCGGGATCACTCGTAGTTCAAGTCAGGGATGGAGGTGAAGGGGTCCCAGGCTGGCTGAGGCAGGAGCGGAATGAAGTGATTCTCGCAGCTGTTTAGGAATAGGGTGGTGAGCTCCCCGTTTGTGGGGGTATGCAAACCGAACGAGACAACACAGAGGATTCTTGTGTCTGACTGAAGTGTAAGAGGGATAAATTTTTGTTTTCTTTCTGATGTAGCAATTCAGAGATCATGTATGTTCATCATTTCTCATTCACTCAGCGAACACCAGTGTGGCGCTTACTGCTTGCCTTGCTCTGGGCCCGGGGTCAAAATGAGTGAGCAAGACAGTGGCGGGTCTCCCACTGGGTGTCAAGGGCGAAGGAGACAGGGGAATGGTGAGTTAGAATCTGGGGTGCAGCCGGGCGTGGTGGCGCATGCTTGTAATCCCAGTACTTGGGAGGCGGAGACCCGAGGATCTGGGTTCGTGGCCAGCCTCAGCTACTTAGTGAGGCCCTCCGCAACTTCGTGAGACCCGGTTTCAAAATAAAGTATAAGAAATAGGGCCGGGGGTGTAGCGCGGAGGTAAAACACCCCTGGGTTCAATCCCTGGTACTGCAAAAAAAAAAAAAAAATTTGGGGTGCGGAGGCAGGGCTCTGTTCCTGACAGAGCATCTCACTGGAGGGTCTTTAGGAGAGCCCGCTGCTCTGTGAAGGTCCCTGCCTGGTGGTCACAGTGGCAGGACGCCTCCATGCAGAGCTGTCTCCTTTGCAGCACGTCTCTGTGCCTGTGGACCCGGTCCCGTGTACCTGTCCCGCACACCTGCTTGCAGCCTATGCAGCGCTGTGTGTGTCCTGAGTGTTTGACATTCCAAGAATGTTAGGAGCTGTATGCCAGACAAAGGAACAGAGAAGAAATAAAGAATTCACAAAGCCAGGAGTGGTGGCACACTCATGGCTGTAATCCCAGTACTTGGGAGGCTGAAACAAGAGGATCGCAGGTTTGAGGCCAGCCTCAGCAACTTAGCGAGACCCTCATCAACTTAGCAAGACCCTGTTCCAAAATAAAAAAATAGCCGGGCGTGGTGGCGCACGCTTGTAATCCCAGTACTTGGGAGGCAGAGACAGGAGGATCTAGGTTTGCCGCCAGTTTCAGCTACTCAGTGAGGCCCTCCGCAACTTTGTGAGACCCGGTTTCAAAATAAAGGATAAAAAAATAGGGCCAGGGGTGGAGCTCAGAGGTAGAATGCCCCTGGGTTCAATCCCTGGTACCACAAAAAAAATAATAAAAAAATAAAAAATAAAAAAGGGCTTGGGGTATAGCTTAGAGGTAGAATGCCCTGGGTTTAACCTCCAGTACCAAAAAAAAAAAACAAAAAAGGATTCACAATATTTCAGGGATTCCTTACATCTGAAGGATACACAACTTCCTTTTCTTTAACTTGACACTGGGTTTTCTAGGATTCATCCATGTAGTTACGCTTCTTTTTTATTTTTGTAGTACTGGGGATTGAACCCAGGGGCATTCTACCTCTGAGCTACACCCCCAGCCCTATTTTTTGTTCTTTATTTTGAAACAGGGTCTCACTAAGTTGCGGAGGGCCTCACAAGTTGCTGAGGCTGGCCACAAACCTGCGATCTTCCGGTCTCAGCCTCCCAAGTACTGGGATTACAAGTGTGCGCCACCACGCCTGGCTTGTGGCTATGCTTTTAACTGCTATGTCATACTCCATGAGATGTGGCCACCACATGTTCCCTGTCCCCTCCCCTGGGATGGGGACCCAAGCAACATCTGAGAGAGCGCACCGCTCAGGGACCTGTGGGGGGAGGGGATTGCTCGTCCATACCCACCAGGAGTGAGGGTGCTGGGGCCCAGGGTGGACAGACGCATCACTTCTCCAAGCACCGCTCCCCAGTGTCTGAGACTCCCCAGTTGCAGCAGCAGGAGAGGCCACCCAGCCATTTTTTTTTTTTTTTTTGCGGTACCGGGGATTGAACCCAGGGGCATTCTACCTCCAAGGTACACCCCCAGCCCTATTTTTATTCTTTATTTTGAAACCGGGTCTCACTAAGTTGCAGAGGGCCTCACTAAGTAGCTGAGGCTGGCCGCGAACCCGGATCCTCTGGTCTCAGCCTCCCAAGTACTGGGATTACAAGCATGTGCCACTACGCCCGGCTTTTTATACTTTATTTTGAAACCGGGTCTCACGAAGTTGCGGAGGGCCTCACTAGGTAGAGAGAGAGAGAGAGAGAGCTGAGG
>PVJS01028549.1:0-25427 GCA_004027185.1 Glis glis | reverse complement strand
GGGGGGGAGGGACACCAAGAGCTGTGTGCATGTATGTTAACACCAAACTGATACTCATTGTGAAGTGAGACTACAATGCACCAATAAAAACATAAAAAAAAATAAAAAAAATAAAAATAAAAAAATAAATAAATAAATAAATAAAAAATGTGATGTATATATTCAAAGGAGTTTTACTCAGCCATAAAGAACAAAATTATGCAATTTGTAAGAAAATGGATGAAACTTGAGAACATTGTGCTAAGTAAGATCAGCCAGACTCAGAACATCAAGGGTCGTATGTTTTCTCATATATGTAGAAACTGGAGAGAAAATAGGAAAGAAAAGGAACTTTCAATAAAAGAGGAAAGAGAGCAGTAGAATAGTGGAAGGAGATGGGGGAAATAAGGGGTAGTGGAAAAAGAAGTTTGAAGAAGGAAACAGATCAAATAATGTTATATTTATATATGAGGGTATCACTATCAATCAAACATGCATGGGGGAGTGGGGAAGAGCTGGAGGGTCCAAGTGATGTGTGCATATATGAATTTATCACTTTGAGTCTCACTATGTTGTATAATTCTAATACACCAATAAAATTATTTAAGAAGAAAGGTTCTTATATATGTATGTGAAGTAATATAATATCACTTGAATATTGACTACATTAAGTTAATTATATGTAGTGTAAACTCCAAAATAATCATTAAAATAATATAACCAAGAGTTATATATAGCTAATAATCCAACAAAGGAGATAAGATGAAATTTTGAAAACACTCAAACCAAAGTATGCAAAAAAAAAGGAAAAGGGGAACAGAGAGCAAATTGGTAAGCTAGATACAAATTATAAGATGGTAGGTCTGAACCTAAACACAGGAATAATCGTAATAAATGTAAATGATCTAAACACAGGGATTAAAAGATAGAGATTATCAGAGTGTATGTCTGTGGTAGTAGAGGTAGAACCCATGGGCATTCTATCTCTAAGCTACATTTCTAGCCCTTTTTAATTTTTTTTTTGTGTGTGTGTGTGTGGTACTGGGGATTGAACCCAGGGGCATTCTACCTCCAAGCTACACCCTCAGTCCTATTTTTTATTCTTTTGTTTGAAACAGGGTCTCACTAAGTTGCAGAGGGTCTCACTAAGTAGCTGAGGCTGGCCACAAACCTGTGATCCTCCTGTCTCAGCCTCCCAAGTACTGGGATTACAAGCGTGCACCATCACGCCCAGCTTAATTTTTTATTTTGAAACAAAGTCTCATTAAGTTGTTGAGGCTGGCTTTGAACCTGCAATCCTCTTATCTCAGCCTCCCAAGTACTGGGGTTACAGGCCTGAGCCACCACGCTTGGCTTGATTTTTTTTAAAAAAAAAAAGCAAGATGTATCAATATATTGCCAATTAATTTTTTTTTGTAGTACCAGGGATTGAACCCAGGGGCATTCTACCTCCAAACTCCACCCCCAGACCTATTTTTTAATTCTTTATTTTAAAACAGGGTCTCACTAAGTTGCAGAGGGCCTCACTAAGTAGCTGAGGCTGGCCAAGAACCTGGATCCTCTGGTCTCAGCCTCTCAAGTACTAGGATCACAAGCATGCGCCACCACACCCGGCTTATAATGCCTATTAAAAAACCTACTTTAAATATAAAGACACAAATATGTTAAAAATAAAACATCAGAAAAATATATATCTTAACACAAAAGATACATGGAAGAGTTATTATAATATTATATAAATTAGATATCAATACAAAAATATTACTGGTGATAAAGAGGATCATTTCATGAAGATAAAGTGGATATCAAGAGAACATAATAATTGTAAACACTTATTTTCTGATAATGGTGCTTTAAAATAAATGGAGCAAAAGCTGATAGAACTCTAAGGAGAAAATAGACAAAACCATAAATTAAGGAAATTAAGCAATCCTATCTCAAAACAAATGGACAAAGAAAGTACATACATAGATAATGTGAGCAATACTATCAACCAAGTTTATCTGATTAATATGTATAGAACACTCCATCCAAGAACCTAGAAATACACATTTTTTCAACTGTATACAGAATGTTTACCAAATAGACCATATTATGATTCATAAAATAAATCTCAATAAATTCGAAAGGATTTACCCAGCTACTCAGGAAGCTGAGGCAGAAGGATCACAAGTTCAAGGCCAGCCTTGGCAACTTAATAAGACCTTGTCTCAAAATAAAAAGTAAAAAGGGCTGGGGATATAGCTCAGTAGTAGAGTGACCCTGGATTCAATCTCCAGTACCATAAAAAGTAATAACAACAACAACAATAATAATAATAATAAGGATTTGATTCATATAAAGTGTGTTCTCTAAACACAGTGGACATAAATTAGAAATCAGTAACAGAAAAATAGAAAATCTTCCAAGTGTGTAGGAACTAAACAAGAATAAGAAAGAAGACAGAAATAGAAAACAGGCCAGGCATGGTGGCTCATGCTTGTAATCCCAGTACTTTGGGAGGCGGAGACCAGAGGATCCGGGTTCGCGGCCAGCCTCAGCGCTCGCTCTCTCCCTCTCTCTCTCTCTCTCTCCCTGTCTCTCTCTCTCTCTCTCTACTTAGTGAGGTCCTCCGCAACTTTGTGAGACCTGGTTTCAAAATAAAGGATAAAAAATAGGGCCGGGGGTGCAGCGCAGAGGTAGAATGCCCCTGGGTTCAATCCCCGGTACCGCAAAAATAAAAAAAATTTAAAAAAAATAGAAAACAGACTATAAAAATGGAAAGAAAATAAAAAGTTTTGAAGTGAATGAAATTGAAAATGGAACATATCAAAACTGTGTGTAATTAAAGTAGTACCTAAGCCAGGCGTGGTGGCGCATGCCTGTAATCCCACTACTTGGGAAGCTGAGCCAAGGAGCATCACAGGCTCATGACCAGCCTTAACTACTTAGGCCCTCCACAATTTAGTGAGACCCTATTTCAATATAAAATAGGGCTGGGGGTATAGCTCAGAGGCGGAATGCCCCTGGGTTCAATTCCCATTACCAAAAAATAAATAAAAATAAAGTGGTACCTGAAAAGGAATTCATAAACCAAATGCTTACGATATAAAATAAAGGAACCAAACCAATTGTCTCAGCTTAAAAAGCTAGAAAAAGAGCCGGGTGTGGTGGCGCACACTTGTAATCCCAGTACTTGGGAGACTGAGACAGGAGGATCGCAGGTTCAAGGCCAGCCTCAGCTACTTAGTGAGGCCCTCCACAACTTAGCGAGACCCTGTTTCAAAATAAAGAATAAAAAATAGGACTGGGGGTGTAGCTCGGAGGTGGAATGCCCCTGGATTCAATCCCCAGTACCAAAAAAAAAAAAAAAAGCTAGAAAAAGAAGAGAAAATTAAAACCAAAATAAGAAGAAAGAATGTAAGAATGGTCAGGGTGGGAATCAAGTAAGTAAAACAAAGAAAATAATAGGGGAAAAATGAAACTGCAAAGCAACTCTTGAAGAAGATCAATAAAATCATAACCTCTAGCCAGGTTCACCCAGAAAATGGAGAGAAAAAGCAAAATTTCAATACTAGGAATGTGAAAGTTGGCAACATTAGTTTCCACAGACACTAAAAGGATAATATGAAAAATATTATATACAACTTGATGCCTATACATTTGACAACTTAGATAAAATAGGCAAAGTCCTTGAAAGACAGAGACTATCACTCATAGAGAAATAGAAATTCCTGACCTGAATAATTCCATATCTATTAAAGTGATTGAATTTTTAATCTAAAACTCTCCCACAAAGAAAACGACAGGCCTAGATGAATTTCTAATTAGCATTTAAGGAAGAAATGTTTCCAGTTCTACCCATGCTCTTCCAGAAAATTGATGGCTAGGGAATACTTCCAACCAGTTCTGTAAGGACAGTTGCAAAACTTCTTAAAATTTGAGTAAATTGAACCAAACAATATGTTAAAAAGGATAAAATTTCATGATCCAATACGGATTATCTCCAAAATGCAAAATTGGTTAAACCTTTAAAAATCAAGAAATATAATTCACTGTATTCGCAGATTATTAGAGACTGAATGTGCATCCCACAAAATCCAACAATGTTCAAACTTGAGCGGTGGTCTGGGGACAGGCTAGGAGGAAGGCAGGAAATGGATTGTGTACACACTAAATATGTGTGCATTATTGCTTGTCAACTATATCTCAACAAAAACATTACAAAGTGACTATCCATTTTGTGAATTCTAAATATGTGATATTATCTAAATTTAAGTTTACATACAGATTAACAGCTTCAATCTCCCATATGATACACTTTGGTTTCGTTCAATTTCCATCTATTTCTGACCCTCCTTGACTAGGTCACAATTCAACCATCCTAATTAGTCCCTCGGACTTAAATAGAATACCTTTGCCTTGGCTTGAACTGATGACTCTACAATGATGCCTTACAGAATAGAGAAATTAACAAAGACTACACTCATGTTTCAATCATGAAGAATCAACGCATATCTATGTTTATAGCAGCACAATTCATAATAGCCAAACTATGGAACCAGTCTAGGTGTCCATCAACAGATGAATGGATTACAAAACTATGGGCTATACACACAATGGAATTCTACTCAGCCGTAAAGAAGAACAAAATATGTCACTTGCAGGGAAATGGATGGAAGTGGAGAATATTATGCTACGTGAGATTAGTCAGTCACAAAAAGTGAAAGATCAGATGTTTTTCCTCACATATGTGGAAGGAAGCTAAGGAGATAGTGGAACAGAGGAGGGACTCTAGACAAAGGAGGAGAAACCCTAGTGGAGTGATGGAGGGGACATGGGGGGGGAGATGGGAGGGGAGGGAGACTCGATGAAGGAGACACTTCAATGGACATGATGCTCATACACAGAGTGATCAACACCGTCGCAACGTCATGCATGGGGAAGGTGAGGGGCTGGGGAGCTGGGGGAGGGCTCCCTGAGTGCTGTGTGCATATATGCCTCTAGGACTTCATCATAATGTGTGATTACAATGTACCAATTAAAAAGAATCAAGCCAATTCTGATGGTATATGCTACCGTTTCTGAAAATAATAACAATTTCTAAAAGTTTTCGTATCAGTATAACATTTTGGGTTTTTTTTTTTGGCAATACTGGGGATTGAACCCAGGAGCATTTTACCTCTGAGCTACATCCCCAGCCCTTTTTTTTATTCTTTATTTTGAAACAGGGTCTCGCTAAGTTGCAGAGGACTCACTAAGCAGCTGAGGCTGGCCGCGAACCCGGATCCTCCTGTCTCAGCCTCCCAAGTACTGGGATTACAAGCGTGCGCCACCACGCCCGGCTTCAGTATAACTTTAAGTTTCCCCAAATTACACTAAACCTACCCCCAAATCCACTTTATTTGAATATCAATTTGTCAATAGAAAATAGATCATTGCAGCAGAAGGGCAACTTAAGCAATGTCTGAGTGACCTGTCCGCCCAAGGATAAATTTTTTTATCTTCCCTAAGAGAACAGAACTGAAAGGGTTGCTATTTCACGTTGTTCTCAAGGTTAGCCATGACTCTGATGATCACTGAGACAGATCCTTCATGTTCTTGTAGAAATAACTGCAATACAATCATATGCCCTGGCGAATTAAGTCACAATTATCCAAATACTAGTAAATAACTGACATATTGTTAAAGTGAAGAAAATGGAAACTTTATTCCCAGAATCTTGGTGAGTCTTCATTGTCTCTCACTAGTCGGCATAACCAATATTAGCCAAAAAACTCATTACGTGCTACCCACCAGCTCCTTCACTAACTGTGGCCTGACTATTCAGAGAAGGACTGAAGCCCCCAAACTCTTAGAAATCTTTTTCTTTATTTTTCTTTCTTTCTTTCTTTCTTTCTTTCTTTCTTTCTTTCTTTCTTTCTCTCTCTCTCTCTCTCTCTCTCTCTTTCTCTCTCTCTCTCTCTCTCTCTCTCTCTCCCTCTCTCCCCCCACTCTCTCCCTCTCTTTTCTTTTCTTTAGAGGGGTTGCTGGGGATTGTACCCAGGGACTTTCTACCTCCAGGCTATGCCCCCCAGACCAATTTTATTTTTATTTTGAAACAGGGCCTCACAAAGTTGCTGAGGCTGGCTTTGAACCTGCTCTTCTCCTGTCTCAGCCTCTGCCTCCCAGTACTGGGATTACAGGCATGTGCCATCATGCCCGGCTAAAATCTTGTTTATTTCAAGAGCAGTGGGGGACAGAGGGACAGAAAGGAGCTGAGGATGCCATCCGTCCATCATTTCCTTGTCCTTATTCTGCTCCCCTAATTTAGGGCCTCTCAGCAAAATGCCCTCTGAGAGTTTGTGAAACTTCTAGAGACGCCTAAGTGACCCTCTGTCTTCAAGCTACACGAGCAATCCTCCAGAAAACATTTTTGAGAACCTACGATGTGCCAGGATGCAAAGCGTACATACTTAAGTTTCTATAAATAAGGAGAAATGAACAATCAATTTTATCTCTTTTTTTTTTGGTACTAGGGATTGAACCCAGGGGCATTCTTCCTCCAAGTTACACCCCCAGTCGAATTTTATTTTTATTTTGAATCAGGGTCTCACTACGTTGTTGAGGCTGACCTCAAATCTGTGATCCTCCTTTCTCTGCGTCCCAAGTACTGAGATTACAGGCGTGTGCCACCACGCCCAACTCCATTTTATCTTCATATGAACATTTCTCTCCTTTTTCTCTCTCACACACATGCATGTTCATTTGCTTCTTCCTGCGGGAAAGGAGGATGGAGAGTGAACTTCATTTCCTCCCCATCAAGAGGATCCCTTGCTCTCAAGGCAAAGGAGCATTCGAGATTATCTGCAGGTAGTTCTGTTATGTGAAAATCAGAAGAGTGAGAACTTTCTTAAAGTTTCATCTTTTTGCCGGGCGTGGTGGCGCACGCTTGTAATCCCAGTACTTTGGGAGGCGGAGACCGGAGGATCCGGGTTCGCGGCCAGCCTCAGCTCTTGCTCTCTCTCTCTCTCTCTCTCTCTCTCTCTCTCTCTCCTTAGTGAGGCCCTCCACAACTTCGTGAGACCCGGTTTCAAAAATAAAGCATAAAAAATAGGGCCGGGGGCGTAGCGCGGAGGTAGAACGCCCCTGCGTTCAATCCCCAGTACCGCAAAAAAAAAAAAAAAAAGTTTCATCTTTTCTATAAACATAACACAGTAAAAACATGGGGAAAATACAAAGACACACACAAAAAAAGATGGAAATTCGTGAGTTGCAGATGCAGGAGACGGATCAGTAGTCGTTAGGATTTGGACAGTGGTGTGTCCCAGCAGGTTTATACCAGCTGTCTTAGTCTGTTTGTGCTGCTATAACAAAATACCACAGACTGGGTAATTTATAAGCAAATAAATTACTATGTCATTTATAAACAGTAGAAACTTATTTGTCATGGTTCTGAAAGGTGGGAAGGTGACGGATAAAGCAGTGGCATTTGGTGGCTGCTGAGGGGCGGATCTCCACTTCCAAGATGGTGTGGTTGCTGCATCCCACAGAGGAATGCTGTGTCCCTGTGTGCAAAAGATGAAAGGACAAGAGGGCACTCTCTTGAACCTTAGGCCCTTTTTTAAGAGTGTTAATCCTATTCAGGAAGGTGGAGCGCTCCTGACTTCATCTCCTCCCAAAGACCATATGTGTGTGTGTACACACGCACATGTGCGCTGGGAATTGAGCCCAAGGGTGTTTTACCTCCAAGCTACATCTCTAGTCCTATTTCATATTTTATTTTGAAACAAGATCTTGCAAAGTTCCTGAGGACCTTGCTAAGTTGCTGAGGATAGCCTCAAACCTGTGATCCTCCTGTCTTACCCTCTCAAAGTACTGGGATTACAGGCATGTGCCACCATACTTCTTAATACTATCCCACTGGAGATTATGTTTCAATGTGAATTTTGGAGGGGACACCATTATTCAAACCATAGCACTAGCTAACAAAAGCCAATTATTAAATTTTCAGAAAATCTTAAATCCAGCAGTTAAATTTTTGGTACCTTGAAATGGGTCATGAAGGATGTATTTACATGGAAATCAGCAAATACTGCAAATCCAGATTTTATTTATTTTTGGTGAGCTAATTGTTAAACATTTACCAGCACACTACTGGATAGGGGATGACACTAGCATAGGCAAAGATTGACCGTGCTGGGTAACTGGCACGGAAGAACTTTAAGCCCCAAGGTAACCTACTACAGATACACAGTTATAACAGCTATAAAATCTCTTAATTACCAAGAGGATTGGTAACCTGACACATTAGTTTTAAGAAATAATCATAACCATAATAAAAATGACAGTATATGCTATTATTAGAATCCTGGAAATTATGTTGTAAATATGATTCAAGCTTTTACCTCAAATTTCTAAAATTATCTTCCAAAATTATGTTCCCTAGAATTGTTCAAATCACCAGTCCTCAGTTCTGGCTTCCAAATTTAGACAAAATCTAAGTTCTGCAAGTGCCGTTCATTGAGTGTTGGCTGCAGAGTCATCATCTGTAAATATTTCAAGAGATTCTGAAAACAAAATATACTTCAAAACAACCACATGGACAAAGCAATACCTTTGCATAGCCTAAATGTAATTGGATATTGATTATCTAATATCAATTGGATATTGCTTGTCATATATATACATATATACATACATATTATATATCCATATACATATACGTGTTTCATATATATGAAATCTAGCATTCTCCCTTTTTTAAAATCGAAAATCTGTTTTAAGGAGTGCAGCCCCTGTAGATTGGTAATATATCTACATTCTCTTAAGCTACTTATTTAAGTAGCTTAAGGTCAAAGCATGTAGTATTAGTAAAAGTAGGCAGTTCAATTAAAATGATGATTCTACAACGTTTTCTGCATTCACAATGTCTGAACTACAAATTTTGGAATAGTAACATTTAACAATTTATGAAATAGTTAACAATATCAGATTAGTCATGTCATAATAACATTTTTCAAAATTAAATGTGGAACACAAGAGATTAAGAGAGCTTTTTCTTTTTTCTTTTCTTTTCTTTTTTTTTTCTTTCTTTTAGTGGTACTGTGGATTGAACCCAGGGACTTGTACAATACTAGGAAAAAACTCTACCACTAAGCTACACTGCCACCACCCATAAGAGATCTTTTTAAGAAATAAAGCCATAGAATACCCCTGGGTTCAGTCCCAGTGCCAATAAATAAATACATAAATAGCCCATCGATATTGCGAAGAATAGTCTTTATTCGTCAAAAAGGGGTTATGCACTTATTCAAGCTACTTATTAACAAGTAATGATTAGCTTGGAAACTCTACAATTCTGAAACTGAACTATGTCTCAGAATTTCAAATAATGGGGAATAAAATCATAATACAAAGATAAATTTGCTTTAAATGGCAATGCAACTTGATGTAGCATCATTAATTTTGTTCCTAGAGATTTTTTATTTCTTTTCTGTTATATGTTGTATTTCTTTTCAATTGTATGCATCGACTTAGTAAAAATCACTATGCAAAAATTAACTGGTATGGAATAATAATTTAGGCTCATGAATTTTTAAAGTATGATGATATCTTCCATTTTACGGAAAATTAGTATTGTTCTAGATCAAGAAGAGCACAAATTAAACAGATAAGAGAATGATAGCAAGATGACAGTATAGAAGATTCCCTTCTCATATCCTCCCACTGCAACAAGAACTTGGCAACCAAGCCAGGCATGATGGCACACATCTGTAATCCCAGTATTGGGGAGGCTGAGACAGGAAGGTTGCAGGTTCAAAACCAACCTCAGTAACTTAGCGAGACTCTCAGCAATCTACTGAGACCCTGTTTCAAAACAAAAATAAAATAAAATAAAATAGGGCTGGCGGTATAGCTCAGATATAGAAGGCCTCTGGTTTGAATCCCCAGTACCACACACACAAAAACAAAAAAGACTTGGCAACCATCCAATGATAAAAATGCCACTGTAGGGGCTTTGGGACCCAAGTAAGAGTCTGAGAAAACCTGATAGAGCAAAAGAGCTACAAGGGCTGTTGTGAAAGGCAGGCCCACCCTCACATGGCAGTGTTGCCAACTGTGGTACAGGCTACTGACCCAGAATTAACCTCATCTCCCTATGGATTTGACTACAGCCCCATTTGGTGAACTCCATCAATTATTTAAAGAAAAGCTAATACTAATTCTTCTCAAATTCTTTCAAAAAATTAGAAAAAAACACTTTTTAGAAACCTCATTTTATGATGACAGTGTTACACTAATACCAAAGACATAAAAACAGCACAAGAAAAGATCATAACAGGCCAATCTTCCTGATG
Source organism: Glis glis (assembly GCA_004027185.1). NCBI lineage: Eukaryota > Metazoa > Chordata > Mammalia > Rodentia > Gliridae > Glis > Glis glis. The sequence continues at coordinate 15,129 of PVJS01028549.1, read as the reverse complement.
AACATAGATACAACAATGCTGAAAATAATTATTCACAACCCAAACACAATGGCACACGTAGAGCTAATACAGTTTATTAACTATGTAGTAATCATGACCAAGCTGGATTTACCCATAGGACTCAAGGATGGTTCAACATACATGAATCAATGAAATGTAACACACCAGATTAACAAAATGAAGGATAAAATCATAAGATCTCAATAGATACAGAGAAAGCATTTGACAAAATATAATTTATCTTCATAATAAAAACTCCCAACAAATTATAACATAGAAAAAATGTACCTTAACCTAATAAACACCACATATGAGAAGCCCATGGCTAACATCACATTCAATGTTGAAAGCTTTTCCTCTAAGATAAGAAAAAGATAAGGGTATGTACTCACATCGATTTGACAAAATACTGGAAGTCTTAACTGTAGCAATCAGGCAAGAAAAATAAATCAAAGACATTGAATCAGGAAGGAAGATATTAAATTATCTGTTTGCAGTGACATATATAAAAAACCCTAATAACTCCACCAAAAAACTATTTTAATTTATAGATTAGTTCAACAAAGTAGCAAGATATAAGATTAACATACTAAAATTAGCTGAACTCATAGAAGCAAAGAGAGGTTTCCAAGAGGATAGAGTAGAGGAAATGGGGAAATGTTGGTCAAAGGGTAAAACTTCCAGTTATAAGATGAATCAGACCAGGTGTGGTAGAACACACCTGTAATCCCAGTACTTGGGAGGCTGAGACAGGAGGATCACTGATTTAAAACCAGCCTCAGCAACATAGCAAGACTCTAAGAAACCTAGTAAGACCCTGTTTCAAAACAAAAATTAAAAGGGCTGGGGATGTCACTCAGAGGAAGAATGCCCCTGGGTTCAATTCCCAGTACTACAAAAAAAAAAAAAAAGAATCAGCACTGGAGATCTAATGTATAGCAAGATTAACTATAGTTGGTCAACTGTATTTTTACTTGAAATTTGCTAAAAGAATATATCTTAAGTGTCTTTAACCATCCCAAATACACATATAAAATGGGTAACTATGTGTAATGATTTACTGTATTGATTAATTTGATTGTGGTAATCATTACAGAACGTATAGCTACATCAAGTCATCATGTTGTATACCTTAAATATATTCAATTCTATTTGCCAACTATGCCTCAATAAAGCTAGAAAAAATATAATCATCTTAACAGGCAGTATTTACTATGTAACTATAAATAATGTGCCTATGAAATAAGTTAAATTATACAAGGAGTAGTTATACAAATAATGAAAAGTAAAGAGTGTAACAAGTATAACTAAAAATTAAATATATGATACGTGCAGGTGCATAGAAACACAATTGAAATTATTCTCTAGATATTGACATTAGTTTTGTTCCATATATTATATGTATATAAATATACACATATATTTATATAAAATACACAACTACAGGTCATTCATAATCAGAAAGCTACATATTAAACTAAAATTTGAATTGGGCTAAAAACTCTAAAGTTTAAAATTCCTTAAGTACAGATCTATTGAAAATGCCATAGCTGCAAAATGATACAGAAACTAAAACTGGTTTGATTTTTAGCTTACATATTGGGTTTTAAAGGAAAATACTTATTTGAGGTAGAGAGATCTGAGCTTACCTGTTGAAGTAGACAGAACAATAGGAATGGCTTCCAAGGACCCTCATTGAGTACAGGTAGAACCCATGAATTCAATACAGTATCATTCCTGTGATTATGTTATCTTATATGGAAAAGGGGAACTTAACCCAGAGAACCCAGTCTAATCACATTAGCCTTTATTTTTTTTTTTTTTTTTTTTTTTGCGGTACCAGGGATTGAACGCAGGGGCGTTCTACCTCCATGCTACACCCCCGGCCCTATTTTTTATACTTTATTTTGAAACCAGGTCTCACGAAGTTGTGGAGGGCCTCACTAAGGAGAGACAGGGAGAGAGAGAGAGAGAAAGAGAGCGCTGAGGCTGGCCGCGAACCCGGATCCTCTGGTTTCCGCCTCCCAAAGTACTGGGATTACAAGCATGCGCCACCACGCCTGGCGTCACATTAGCCTTTAGAGTAGGTTTTCTCCAGATGATGGCAGAGGAGAAGCTGAGAAAGTTTAACCTGAGGACATGTGCACCACTGAGACCTTGAGCACAGAGGAGACCCTATGAGAAGGAATGTGTGTGGCCGTCTCCATCAACATTCTCACTGCTGTAATCCAATGAACCAGGCCACACACAATTCAGAGGAAGGAAGACTTGCTCACAGGTTTTGGAGATTTCAGAGTTTTGGCCCATGTCAGGCCGGGTCTGCGGAGCTCAGGGCATGGCAGCCAGAAGCAGAGAGAGGGAGAGGAAACAAATGTTCTGCTCTCACATTGCTCTCTCTCTCTCTCTCTCTCTCTCTCTCTCTCTCTCTCTCTTTCTCACATCATGGAGACCAGAAACCAGAGAACAGGGGAGAAGGGACCTTATGTCATCCCCAAGGCCACATCCCCAGGGACTCCTCAGCAGCCAGGTACCACCTCCAATATGGCTACCCACTCTCCGCAAGGTCTTGGGGGAACGTTCTAGATCAAAACCATTACAGTGGCCTCTAGGAGCAATGAGCAGCCCACAGCTGACAGCCAGCAAGGAAATGAGGACCTCACACCTAGAGTTCAAGGAACTGGATTCGGCCAACAACCTGAACAAGCTTAGAAACAAGTTCTTCCCAGAGGTTCCAGATAAGAGCCCAGCCTGAGACTCAACTCTGACCACAACCTCATGAGACCTTGGGCACAGAAGTCATCTCCAATTCTTTTTTTTTTTAATACTAGGGTTTGAACCTAGAGGCATTCTACCTCTGAGCTATACCCCCAGCCCTTTTTATTTATTTTTTTTTTTTTGAAACACAGTTTCCCCAAGTCACTGAGGGTCTCACTTAAGCTGCTGAGGCTGGCCTTGAACCCATGATCCTCCTATCTCAGCCTCCCAAGTACTAGAATTACAGGTGTGCACTGGCACTCCGGGCCCATCTCCAGTTCTTACCCACAGACCTGTGAGAAGATGAATAGGCATTGTTGGCAGCGGCCATGTTTCTGGAGATCTGTCCCACAACAGCACCTTCATCCTGCTGTTGCTGAGGACTGGCTGCCCAGGCAGAGTCACTGCACGGTGTATGCTCTGCAAATAGAGTCAGTCCCAAAACAATACAACTTCTGGCAGCATCTTCACACTGAGACTTGAGGTCAGTAACATTCTATATTATTTAAGTTCATTGCAGCATATGATTCGAAAAGGCAAGGGAATATTTTATGTATGATTTTTGTTTTGCATTTAATAGGATCAAAAAATATCACTCCCTGAAATAATATCACTCTCTGATTATACCATCATGGGGAAAATAATTTTATGATCTTAAATTTGTTTTACAGCTGATTGGGGAGGGAAATAAAGCAAAATCATTAAGCAAGGCACATCTGAATATGGTCATCTTTCTTTTTTGGGGGGGTACCAGGGATTGAACCAAGAGGCATTCTACCTCTGAGCTACGCCCCCAGCTCTTTTTATGTTTTTATTTTGAAACAGGGCCTCACTAAGTTCTTGAGGGTCTCACTAAGTTGCTGGGGCTGTTCTCCAAACTTCGATCCTCCTGTCTCAGCCTCCCAAGTACTGGGATTACAGATGTGCACCACCACACTGGGCAGCATCCTTGAATTGTAGACGTAGAGGATATTAGTAGGAAAGAGAAGCATTTCTGAAGACTAGCTTTTTTACTATGGTCGCTGTTTTCTCCCAGCCACCCTGGAGCCATCTGTATTAAGATATCAGCTACCCAACCTGCCAACTCGAAGGCTCTGCTCTCGACTGAAATTTTACATTTACTACCTTTGATAATGTTTCTTTAGGCTTCTTAGCCTTCAGGTCTTCTTGCTGTTCTTTTTTTGCTTTTTCAAATTTAAACCTCTCTGGAGAAGAATGGTTCTCTACACCAAGAGCATATGACATCCACAATTCTCTTTCCTGATTTCTGTTAGTTTTTTTCTTCTGAATCCATTCCTTAAAATGCAACCTGAATTTCCTTCCAACTCAATAAGCTTGTCTAATGGTTTGGACTAAATGGTGTCTAAGATCACTTCCAAATATTTGTTGAATTAGGCCTTTAGTGTAAAGCTGATATATAAACATAGTTTTATAAGATTTAAACTAGGAGATCAAGGAATAAGAAATGTCCCCTATCATAATGTGATAAAAGCGCCTTTTCAGATTTCAGGGAACATCAAACCAACACTGGCCAGACTTTGCTTGACCACAGTCAGCTGCAGTCTGCCCATCATCTTTGGCATCTTCTTCCCCAACTAGAAACTACAGACATGGAACGTGGTACCAATGAACCATCCTGAGCTACCCCATTGCCTCTTTTTTTCTTTCTCTCAAAGACTCATTATCATCAAACGGCAGGCCAGAGGAACACATGTTCAGCCACCCCCAAGACCAGCCAAACTTGTAACATGTCTTCCACAAGCATTCTAACTGATCCTTCCATGAAATGTCGGGACAAGGTGTCTAGCCACTCATTGCATTTCATTTAGCAGCCAAGATGAGAGGCAATTAAAGACAGCAAAGAAATACAATCCGATTTTAATATGGAGAATTTGGATGACTTGTAGTTTTATATTGCTTGGCTTTAGGAGAATTACTGTATAATGATTGATACTTTGGGGAAATCATCAGGATATGAAATTAATTTCTTAGCCTGGAACTTTAATTTGGCACATGAAGAATTAAGACATAACTAAAATCAAATGTCCTTTATTAGCCATAATTCCCTTCAGAAAAAATTACTTTGTACTGTTGCCCACCAATCCTCGTCTCCACTCTAAGGCATTGATTCACAATGTGGAGTCATTACTTACCTTAATTTCTAAACTGGAAGAATTAATGTAGTTAAACCCAATTCCAATTGTCAGTCTTACCTATAGAATCAAGTCAAGAATTTAAAACAGAATTGGGGGATCCTCGCCTTGCTAGACTTAGTTAAAAATATTTTCACAAAGAAGTGGTTTATGTCAGCATAAAGAAGAAAATATTTAAGAGTACAAGCAGTGTCAAGCTATTCTGCATAGGATTCATGCTTTTAAGCCCCCGTGCTTTATATCCAACTGTTCTCAGCCCCTGGTCTCCCCATCCTCAGGCCTTGTTCTTGTCAACTACACATCTCATTCTTCAAAGCCCAGTCTAAATTCTGCCTCCTTCCTAGAAATATCCTCTACCACCAGATCACAGGTCATTCTTTCTAGTTTCCTCTCCTATCCTTCCCTTCACAGGTCTCGGACTAAGCCTATGGGGTTGCAGAGAAGTAATTTGGGTATGAAGCCATTCTTTAAGAGTTTCTAAGCCTGATGTGGTGGCACACACCTGTAATTCCAGTACTTGGGAGACTGAGATGGGAGGATTGCAGGTTCAAGGCAAGTCTCAGCAATGTAGCAAGACTCTCAGCAACCTAGTGAGACCCTGTTTCAAATCAAAAGATAAAATGGGCTAGGAGTGTCACTCAGAGGTAGAATTCCTCTGGGTTCAATCCCCAGTAACACACACACACACACACACACACACACACACACACACACGAGTTTCTATAAAGGTACCTTATAGTGTAAGCCAGAGAAGAAGAGCAGGTAAATACTGCCTTAGCATAATAAAGCCAACTCATTCTTGAGAAAAATATTAGGAAGAAATATTTAAAATAGCCAGGCATGGTGGCACATGCCTGAAATCCCAATACTTGGGAGGCTGAGACAGGAGGAACGTAGGTTCAAGGCCAGACTCAGCAACTTACCAATGCCCTCAGCAACGTAGACCTTATTTCAAAATAGAAAAATAAAGTCGGGCATGGTGGCACACGCTTATAATCCCAGTACTTGGGAGGCTGAGACAGGAGGATCACAGGTTCGAGGACAGCCTCAGCAAGTAGTGAGACTCTCGTCAACCTAGAGAGACCCTGTTTCCAAATAGAAATAAAATAGGGCTGGGGCTGTAGCTCAGAATACCCCTGGGTACAATCCCAAGTACCACACAAAAAAATATGTTTAAAATATATTAATTAAGCCGGGCATTCTGGCTCACACTTGTAATCCCAGTACTTGGAAGGCTGAGACAGGAGGATCCGGGTTCGTGGCCAGCCTCAGCTACTTAGTGAGGCCCTCCGCAACTTAGTGAGATCCTGTTTCAAAATAAAAAGAATAAAAAATAGGGCTGGGGGTAGAGCTTGGAGGTAGAATTCCCCCTGGGTTCAATCCAGTACTGCAAATATATATATATATATATAATTTTATATAAAAGTTAATATTAAGATGTTTTAATTATTATTTAATATTAAGATCAATATTAAAATATTAATTCCTCATTTAAACATGGAAGAAAACTCAACTGTCTCATAAAGAAGCAGCAATGCCATCTGCCAAACAGTAAATATCCCACGGTGTCTCTCCCTCCAGCCCGCCACACTGCCCCACTCATGATTTTCTCCACATACACCCTGCACAGAGAGTTTGGCATCCCTTAGACACAGGAGGCAGCGGCACCAACAGAACACCAGGAGAGAGGAGGTAATGAGGCCTTGGAAGGGGGCGGCATAGGCCATCCCCACGTGTCATCGGGATACAGGAGTGCACAGAGGCCACCTACACCAGACAAAGCGCATAAGAGGGGGGCGGGAGACTTAGGAAACAGGAATGTCCATGTGGGGCAGCCCTCGAGGCTTAGGCGGGGGCATAACGTTAGAACTGAATTCAATTTTTATCCAGGTTTGTCACTGAAGGCAAGGGAGGGAGATCCAAGACCGCTGTGGTCTTCTCCTTGGCCTTCTCTCTGATAGCCACTGCTCAGCAAGGCGTATAAACCACAGAAGAGGACTCTGCGAGACAACCAGCAAAAATAACTCCTCACCCTGGAAGCCCCAGCCCCCCAAAGAAAAGAGCTCTGCGGAGTTTGCTCTTCTATTTGAAAATCACGACAAGCCAGGCATGGCGGTACACACCTGTAGTCCGGAGGTAGGAGAGGAAAAATAAAAATGATAGGTAAAAAGGAGGCAAACTGGAAAGGAAGGAGGAAAATATAGTTTTTAAATCTAGAAACTTCAGTATCTTCACCCTACAGGGTCTGCTCCTTCTTAGGCAAAAGCCTTTACTATACCACTTTAATTATACTTTACACCATTTTAATTATAATGGCCCGTCTGGCCTGTCCTTTCTTAGGCAAAGGTCCTCTACAGGCCCACAGCTTTTATTCCTTTTTTTTTATTAGTGCATTGCATTCATACATCTTGAAGGATTTCAGGGTGGTTGACATATACATGCACTCATCGGTCAATTAGCCCTTCCCAATTTCCACCCCGCTGGCTCCCCCTCCCTCCTTCCTGTTTTCAGCATAGTAGTTGACTTTGATATCTTTGTGTATGTCCATCCTGTGCACCAGTTTGTTTCCCTCTCCCTTCCTCCCATCTCCCCCAGTTAGTTCACCTCCTTCGCTCATCTGAGGTTTTCTCTTTGTCTGGAGGCCCTCCTGTATGGGGTCATGGCTCATCCTCCTGTGACCTCAATACTGGGGTACTCCAGGACGAGGCCGGGGTCTCGCCTGCCCCGCGTCCCCAGCGCCGGGGATAAGGGTTCTCTGGGGGCGGAACCAAGGACTCACCCACCCCACGTCCCCTGCATGGGGTCCTCCAGGGGCGGGGTCGAGGGCTTGTCCGCCCCGTGTCCCCAGCACGGGGTGGGGAGAGGTTCTCCAGGGACAGGGTCAAAGGCTCACCCGCCCCGCATCCCCAGCGCCGGGGGGGGGGGGAGTCTCAGGGGGTGGGGCTCAGGGCTCACCCGCCCCGCGTCCCCAGTACCAGGCGGAGGGGTTCTCTGGGGGCAGGACCAAGGGCTCACCCACCCCATGTCCCCAGTGCTGGGGGTCTCCGGGGGCAGGGCTGAGGGCTCTCTCACCCTGCATCCCCAGCACCAGGGGGTCTCGGGGGCGGAGGCCCACGCTTTTTAATCATAATGACCTATCTTCCCACCTGAAATTCCTGAGATGCTTGGTAAACATAGGAGCCCCTCCCAAATCTGACCATTGGTCAAGCTCAGGCATTACCCAGCATCCACCAATGAAATGGCAGGTAAGGATTCAAAAAAGGGGGGACCTGGACCCCACATCCCTGCCATGAGCCCCTTCTCACCCCCTCATGGGGTCTCCTATAAAAAGGACTATAAAGACCCCAAAGTCTCTCTCTCCCTCTTGAGATGGCCCACATTCTCCCTTGAACATGTATCCCCTACTTTCCTAAATAAAACTCTGTCTTTGTCTCTGACTGGCATGTGCTGAAATTCTTTTCTGCTACGGAAGCCAAGGACCCCACCGATCCTGAGTTCCTGAGGTGAGGAGTGAACCTGCCACTCCCTGACAGTCCCAGTACTTGGGAGGCTGAGAAAGGAGGATCACAGGTTTGAGGACAGCCTCAGAGCATAGCGAAACTCTCAGCAACAGAGTGAGACACTGTTTCAAAACAAAAAAAAAATTTTTTTTAAGTACTGGGGGTATAGCTTGGTGGTAGAACATTCCTAGATTAAATCCCCAGTACCATTAAGAAGAAAAAAAAAAGAAAAGAAAATAGAAGAGAAGAGAAGAGAAAAGAAAATCATGACATTTGTTTATCTGTTTGGTTTTTGGGTTGACATTCATGACTTTTTGCTATACTTATCTGCTTATTTCTCTCCCCCCAATTTTTAGAAATTTCATTTGTCTTTTCCTCTTGGTATTGTCAGGGGGTCAACGCTGTAAGTCCATGAAGAGTCTTGAGGAGTTCCCCGGTCTGGGAAGGGAAACTCACCTCAGGGCCCCCAGAGTCCTTGGGTCTGTGATGAAAAGAATTTCAACACATGCCAATCAGAGAAAAGACAGAGGTTTAATTCAAGAAAAGGGAGATACACATTCAAGGGAAAACGTGGGCCACCTCGAGAATATGAGAGCCGCACCCCGGGATCTTTGCGACCCAATTCTTATAGGAAATCTGGAGGGGGGTGGCTGGGGCCCATGGCTGGGGTAGAGGTCCAAATCTCCTCTTAATCCTCAGGTTCCGGAAGGGTGGTGGCTGGGTGGTGTCTGACCTTGTCCCTCCTCCTCGACCCTTTGTTTACCTAGCATCTCAGGAGTCTCAGGTGGGGAGAGGGGCCATTGTGATTAAGGGTGTGGGCTCCTTGAGGCTTCTGCCTGAAACAGAACACACCCTACAGGGTGGACTTAGATTATGAATTTTCCAGATTTTAAAACTATACTTTTTCTTCCCAATGTCTCCTTTCTACCTAATATTTCTTCTGTCCTACCTCAGTGTCAAACCCAGTCCTCTGTCCCCAGTGGTCACTGCAGTGGACACTGTGTGTTGCCCACCAATATCTACTCCCTCCTTCCTCCAAGCTAGCCCAACCGGAACTTTATTCAAGTAGCGCCCATTCTCAGTGCCTGCAGGGCCATCAATTGGGAAAGGATGAACAGGGGGTAGGCCAGGCTAGAATTACGTTTATTGTTTGTCTTTTTAATGGCTCATGGATTCATCAGTGTTAATGTGGATGCCAAGGCCCTAAACTACAGGTCTGGAGATATTTAGCACCTCCCCCCTCCTGAAATAAAATTTGATTATTCCAGTTGTAAGGGGAATAGTTACCAGACTGAAATGTTCAATTGCAACGGAACTCAACATTTACCAGGTGATGCACACACCCACCTTCAAGGCCAGCAGGTTCCCACCATTGGCTTGTCCCTTTTTTTATTCTCTTTCTGTGCCCTGGTCTCTTTTTCTTGAGAACTTTCTTTTCCTCATCTCTCTGTCTTCTGCTGTTCTGTCTCCACTTTGTGATTCCTCCTCCCCAACCCAGTTGTTCCCTCTTTCAACAGGAAGCTTTTTGTCAATAAAGCATTCATATCTAGTTATTTTTAAAAAGCTGATGAGTGAACATTTCTTCTCTTTTTGAAAACATAATTACTATCTTTTATTTAAAAGCTTCTCAAATGATTTTTCCCCAGGACTATTCAGTAGAGAAAGAATTCATTCAAAAGAAATATATCACCCTGGGCAGAAGGGGCAGCAATTCTTCTATAATTATAAAGGGATACAGTGTGCAAGAAAAATGAACTAATTTACCCTAACCTTATTATTGAGAATTCATATTAATACTTAAAAATACAGTGGTATTAATAACAAATGTGAAGAGTAGATGTATGTAGCTCAATGATAGAATGTGTGCCTAGTGTGCATGAGGCCCTGGGTTCAATCCCCAGCACCACAAAAACAAAAATTAAAAATATTCTTAGTCTTTTATATTAATACTCATTTTTTCCAACAAAAAGTGACCATACTCTCTGTACTAACTTATCAATTCCTTTTTTCAAGTCAATTTTTCACTATTTCTGTCACTAGTTGTTATTCTATAGTATCACTTCAAATGGCTGCATTGGTATCTTACAATTTTTAGTCAAATTTGTATACTAAGATGTATCTTATTTTCAGTTTTTATTATAAGTGATGCTTCCATAAACATTTTCATGGCTAAAAAAATACAGTGGTATGAACTATACTAATTATCATGCGTGTGTGTGTGTGTATGTGAGAGAGAGAGAGAGAGAGAGAGATATTAGGGATTGAACCAAGGGGCATTCTACCTCAAAGCTATACCCCCAGTCCTTTTTTATTTTTATTTTTTTGAAACAGGTTCTCTCTAAGTTGCTGAGGGCCTTGCTAAATTGCTGAAGCTGGCCTTGAACCTGTGATCCTCCTGTCTCAGCCTCCCAAGTACTGGAACTACAGACCTGTGCTACTGCACCTTATCCTTTAAGTAACCTCTTTCCTGGGCTAATTGGGAAGCTCCTCTTTTACAACTACACAGCAGGAGGTCTGGCCCCTATCTACACACAGAAGATTTTGTTTTTAATATATTTTATTGTTAACTGACACATAGTAATTGTACATATTTATGAGGGTCATTATGATTTTTTTACATGTATATGATGTTTAATGATCTGATCAAGGTAACTGGCATATCTATCACCTCCAACATTCATAATTTCTTTGTGTTGGAAATATTCAAAATCCTCTCTGTTAGCTATTTTGAAATATTCAATTAATTCTTGTCAACTATAGCTATCCCACTGTGCTATAGAACAGTAGGAGCTATTCCTCCTATCCAGCTGAACCCATGTAACCCATTATCCATCCTTTTTCCATTTCTCCCTCCCCTACACCCTGCTTGGGCTCTGGTATCCACTATTCTATTTTCTCCTTCTTTGAAGTCAACTTTTTAGCTTCACCTATAAGTGAGAATGTGCAGTATTTGTCTCTCTGGATACACAGAAGACTTCAAGTATGTGACGAGATCTTTAGAATCTAAACTAAGAGACACATTAGATTTCTATTTTTCCTAAAGTGGCCAAAATAATGTATGCATATGTACAACCTCCCTGATTCCACGGGTAACTTTAAGGCATAGAATCTGCAGACCAGTGGATTCCCTTTCGGAGAGAATACAACCTCCAGTTACAGCTCATGACAAGCAGTATACTCTCCTCTTTATAAAAACAAGGGCATCTTTCAAAGACGCTTGACTGATTTTTTAATCCATTTTCCCAATCCAAAACCACCATTCACATTCATTTAGGGATATGAGGATCTGATAAAATTTCACACATGGCTCCATTTAGTTAAAAGCCAAATTCTTTCTATCTTACTCATCCTCCACCAAATCTCTAGTCAGGTCTGTGATGGCCATTCCTGGTCATACACAGCAGGCTGTGCCAACTTAGCTTGAGTAATAATGATGATAACTATGTATTAAATGGAAAGCACTTTATACAGATTATCTCTAATGTCCACCATAATGATGAGAAATACAAACTTTTATCTCTAGTTCATAAATGAGGGAAGAGAAACCTAAAAAGGTACTAAGTTGTTCGTGGCTAGACTACCAGGAGGTGCTATAGCTTGGAAGTGAACTCAAGTCTCCTGACTTCAGAATCCGTAATTTCTCCCACACTGCCATACCATCTGCTTGGCCTACCATAGTCCAATTCCAGTGCCGTTTGGATATTATACTTGGAAAAGTTCTTAAAAGTCTCAGTAGCACAAGCTCCCACCTGCTTGTATAAGCTCCTGGGACAGAACAGAGAGAGAGAGAGAGCCTGCTAAATCTAAAGACAGCCGACAAAATGTCGAAGGTTTTTCTTTGGGAGGCAGTAACTGAAAAACCTTAAACTCTGGAATCAGATGGTCTGTTGAGTCTCAGCTCTATCAATGTGTGATATTAAGCAACTTTCTCTCAAAGCATCAGTCTTCTCATTTATCCATAAAGTACATTCGAGTATCTATCCCCTACAGTTATTGTTAGAATTTAAGGAAATAAACTACATAAAATGTTCAGCTTTGACACTGTTAGTCAGCTTTTTGTCACTGTGACCAAAATACCCAATGAAAGCAATTTAGAGGAGGAAAAGTTACTTCGGGTTTCAGAGGTTCAGTCCATGGTAGGCTGGCTCCATTGCTCCGGGCCTGCGGCGAGGCAGAGCATCATGGTGGAAAGGCGTGGCAGGGGAAAGCTGCTCAGCTGGTGGCAGCTCGGAAGAAGAAAGAGAGCATGAGAAAGCGGCCAGATTGTTTCTTGATCCCACACTTTCTGCTCAGTGAGTAATGGTCTAGAGGGATCCCTATATATTGGCTTCTGTTGGCTGCGGTCAAATCTGATTCAGGAATTTAAATGCAAATTTAAAATTAACATTTGGAAGCATGTTAGTTAAATATCACCTTGTTATCCTGAACACAATAGATTCCAAGGAACTCTCAAATGGTTCATGTGACTGATGGCATAGCTTTTGTGCAGCTAAAAGCTCTCAAGGCAGGTACTGGATACAGGTCAACTGTGTTCTCCATGGCGTTGCTTTTGTCCAGTGCCACCGATCAGCATATAACAGTACCACAGAGGGCCACTCACACAAGGGGAAGAAGACCATGGAGCCAGGCGTGGAGGCGTACAGCTGTAATCCCAGTACTTAGGAGGCTGAGACGCAGTATGTCATCAGGAGGAGCAACTTAGTAAGACCCTCAGCAACTTAGTGAGACACTATTTCAAAACAAAAAAATAAAAATAGGGCTGGGGTGTAGCTCAGTGGTAGAACAACCCTGGGTTCAATCCCCATTATAGGAAGGAAGGAAGGGACGGAAAAAAGGAGGGAGGGAGGAAGAGAGGAAGGGAGACTGACCTCTTCAGCTATTATGGGATTCAGTATAATCCCCATGGAGTCTATATATATAATCATTTCAATTCATTTGAAGAAAAGAAGTTCCAAAGTAGTTCTGTTTGCTGACATAAGAAAAACAAGCCATTTATTGAAAGAATTCTTCTGAGCCCAGAATATTCATGGAGAGATTTCTCTTCAGGTGGCAATTCAAGACTAACATTTATTTTTTTTTTTACTTTATGCTTCAGTCCGTGTGTGTGTGTGTGTGTGTGTGTGTGTGTGTGTGTGTGTGTGTTACTGGGGATTGACCTCAGGGGCATTCTACCTTCAAGCTACACTCCCAGTCCTTTTTAATTTTTGTTTTGAAACAGGATCTCACTAGATTTCTGAGTCTTGCTAAGTTCCTGAGGCTGACCTCAAACCTGCAATCCTCCTGTCTCAGCCTCCCGAGTACTGGGATTACTGGTGTGCACCACCACACCTGGCTAAGAGTACATACTCCTGATTCCATTCACAAAAAGGTCAAGAAAAGTAAAATAATTTACGGTACAGAAACACAAATACTGGAAACCTCAGGATGGGAAAATATTGATTGAAAAAGCCTTCTGCCGTGCAGGAAATGTTCTCTATCTTATTTCTTATTCTACTTATTGATAACCTGGAGGATAGATAGATCAATCGATAGGTAAATAGAGATATATGTCAAAAATCATTAGCCAGGCATAGTGGCACACACCTGTAATCTCAATGCTTGGGAGGCTGAGACAGGAGGATCACAGGTTTGAGGCCAGGCTCAGCAACTTAGCAAGACTCTCAACAACCTAGTAAGACCCTGGTACAAAATAAAAGGGGCTGGGGGTAACTCAGAGGTAGAACGCCCCTGGGTTCAATCCCCAGTACCCCCCCACACACACACATCATTGAGCTATACTCTTAAAATATAGCATTTTACTACAGTATGCTATATCTCAATCATAAAAATAAACTTTTATTGATTTAAAAGTTTAAGGAAAGTAGTCATATGAGTTCTCTGTATTCTTTTAATAATTCAGTGATATTCACTTGAACTCTGGGGCAAACATCCCCTTACCCACACATACAATCATGAGTCCTATAGGTTCTGTCCCGAATTCACACCTGTTTTCCTAAGCTGACAGCTCGGGCTGGAGAACAGACGAGTGAATGGAAAGGACTGCCAGCCTGTGGCCTCTTGAGACCCGAAAACTCTTAAAGAACAACAATCCTACTAAAGATGACACCACAGGTAAAGGCAACCCCAATTTAGAAAGTCTATATACAGGAGGAAAGAGGAGAGAAGGTGAGAGAAGAAATCGAGGATAAAGAGAAGCACCATGCTCCACCCGTATTTTTTCATTTAAAAAGTCTGATACGCCGGGCGTGGTTGCGCACACTTGTAATCCCAGTACTTGGGAGGCTGAAGCAGGAGGATCTGGGTTCGCCGCCAGCCTCAGCTACGTAGTGAGGCTCTCCGCAACTTCATGAGACCCGGTTTCAAAATAAAGTATAAAAAATAGGGCCAGGCTGGGCGTGGTGGTACATGTTTATAATCCCAGTACTTGGGAGGCTGAGACCGGGGGATCCGGGTTCGCGGCTAGCCTCAGCTACTTAGTGAGGCCCTCCGCAACTTAGTGAGACCCTGTTTCAGAATAAAGTATAAAAAAAAATAGGGCTGGGAGTATAGCTCAGAGGTAGAAGCCCCCAGGTTCAATCCCTGGTACCGCAAAAAAAAAAAAAAATAGGGCCAGAGGTGTAGCTCAGAGGTAGAACGCCCCTGGGTTCAATCCCTGGTACTGCAAAAAATAAATAAATAAATAAATGGAAGGAAGGAAGGAAGGAAGGAAGGAAGGAAGGAAG
>PVJS01028548.1:0-25426 GCA_004027185.1 Glis glis | reverse complement strand
TCCACGCTACACCCCCGGTCCTATTTTTTTATACTTTATTTTGAAACCGGGTCTCACGAAGTTGCGGAGGGCCTCACTAGGTAGAGAAAGAGAGAGACAGGGAGAAAGAGAGAGAGCTGAGGCTGGCCTCGAACCCGGATCCTCCGGTCTCTGCCTCCCAAAGTACTGGGATTACAAGCGTGCGCCACCACGCCCGGCTAATTCTTTTTTTATTTAACCTGGAATTCACAGGCAGGGATTAGAGAAATTCTGGTATGTGTTTAGAGTTCACCTAAGTGGATGTTATGATAACAGTCAGTGAAAGACTTCTTTCAACTAAATAAATTCTGCATCTTCATTAGAACTTTGATGTACAGTGCTGAAGACTTTTTTTTTAAGCTTAGAAGGTGGAAGAGATAGGTGCTACTTTACAAAGTCTCCTTTGAGAACAAGTTCTAGATTCTTTCAAACCTTTAAAGAAAGAGAAAACAAAATACAATCAAAAGAAAAGAGAAAAGAAAAGAAACCTGCATAAAAGCAGCAGTCGACCTCCCTTGGGAAGTATGTCCTGCTTGACAGCTGCTAGGTTTGTTGGACACTATTTGATAAGTATCCTTTATTTACTGTCTCTTTTTCTGTTTCTCCTTGCATGTTCTTAGGCTGACTCTGTATATTAACTGTGTTAGGCCACTAATTACACCTTTCTTTTCATGTTTGTTATTAAAGGATGAATTGTGAGTTTTCTATAAACACAATGCACAGGCTTCACGAAAAAGAGGTACGTTTTAGAGAATTTGGGATTATTCATGATCCCAGTGACTAAATGACTTAGCATATTGAGATAGCAGTTGAAGTTTATTCACTATTTCCTATTAATACTCATGATTAAAGAGTACAAAGAATTTTCAGCTTTAATTTCATTTTCTTGCCCATGAAAGTTTACTATATTCATCTCTTAATACCATCAAAAAGAGAATCTTGCTTAAAAATAATCTTTTAATTAAAACATACTTAAGGTACATGGAACCTTAGCAATCATTTAATTCAACCTATAATTTCTGTACTTATGTTGTGATCACTTGAGGGGCTACCTAAGGTTATTCCAGAGATCTAGATTCTCTTCCTATTTTTGCCCCTTACTTCTTTGGTAAGTTGAGAATGAAAACCTCTCTCTGGAATGTCTTTTGATTTGGAATATGTGGGAAACTTTGATATCACTGTAGAAAGACAGAATAGGAATAAAAGGTATTTCAGAGACTTTTGATGTAGGTTACCACTTGCAAATCTGTGAATTTCTGCTTTGATTTTCCTAAAGGTTATCAGAAAGCTCTTCTAAGGTTCTCTTGGAGTACTTTTTTACAGGCACACAGGTGTACCCCCACCACATGCTACCCCACCTATGGGTATCTTTGAACGTTTATAGTGTCAGGAGAACTCAAGATTTTAAAGACTGCCTACTTGTTACCATTGTTCTTAAGGGGGAAGGGAGCAACTTGAAAATTTCTTAAGCAGACAAATTTTAATCTTAAACCATGCTGGAGTATATCAATTTAGACACAGGAAAAGAGCTATGTTTTTGTCCCATTTACTCCAGAAGAGTCCAAATACAGTATTTGAAAACCTACTGCCTTCATACATACTAAGAAATAGAAGAAGTGATTGCTGCTGCTAACATGAATGTTAGTTCTCTTTTTTCATACAAGAAAAGATAAAACTTTAGAATTCTAAAATTGAACAAAAGGAGGGACCTAATATCCTATCACAAACTGTAACTATTTTAACTAAAGTCAAATCTTTGGTAGAGGGGGCCATGCATGGATATTTCTTTCAGTTTTCACATGTGATTCTACTATAGAATCAAGATTGAAAACCACTAACACAGATTCTAGACCAGTCTTTCTAATTTACATATAAGGTCACTGAGACTTATGGAATGTAAAATTATAGATTAGATAACTAATTATTTAAGGCCTGGAACCAGAATTCAGGTCTCCTAGGTTTGGAGCTGAGCTTTTCTTAGCATTTCACATGTACTAATACAAAATTAATCCCAGCTCTGTCTAGAAAAGACAGGTCTGTGATCTTTATTCATTTGTTTAGTCCTCTTTCTACTATAATAATAATGACTCAATTTAGTGGGCACTTATTGTGAGTCAGGCACTTTGTCAAGAGTTTTACAGGGTTGCTTCTTTAATTAGGGATACTGACATTTCCATTTCATGTATGAGAAAACAGACCCAAAGAGATTAAATGTCTACATTTTCATAGCAAGAGTAAATGGAGATACTGGGAGTGGATCCTTGTAGTTTGATTGCAGAATCTTGTCTCTTGAACTACTTAGCCATAGAGTGTTCTCCTAGAAGAGTTTGATTATTACTTTTCATTCCCAAACAAAAGTTTTGTGTAGACCATTTAAACCATGAGAACTCCACACCATGTTTTAAAAGCCGAAATTAAGAAAACAAAAAATGTGGCCCCAAGGCATTCACTGTTTTGCTTCCCTGTTTCTTGAATCTTGAGATAGGACGGGATATTAGTGATGACAGTCTTCCTACTGCCAAATGGATACTTGGCCACTAGTGGTAGATTTGCTTCAGAGACTTGTGTCTTTAGAATTAAAAGAAAATTTGAGTGAGGTGGATGCTGTGGGAGGGATGATTAGTTTTGTGTTATGGTTTTTGATGTTTTATCAGTGTGGAAAAAGTAGGAAGGCTATATAGTAAGGAAGACTATGTTAAAATATGAAAGCTAAATAGTAAGGAAGAATGTTATAATATGCATTCTACCTTTTAAAGAAGAGTTCAGCTGTGGGTGACAATCTTTAGTAGTAATGCAACTTATAGGAACCTCAGAGATATTTCTTAGGTCAGCATCAAAAGCCATTATTGTGCCAGGCATGGTGGTGCAGGCTTGCAATCCCAGTACTTTGGAAGCTAAGAAAAGAGAATCCCATGTTTGAGGATAGTCTCATCAACCTAGGGATACCTTTTCTCAAAACAAAAAATAAAAAGGGCTGGGGGTGTAGCTCAGAGACAGAATGTCCCTAGGTTCAATCCCCAGTAAACACACGCACACCCACCACCACCACCACCACCACCACCACCACCACCACCACCACCACCCTCACACACAGGAATTGCCTAAAATAGCACTTACAAAATAGAACCCTATTCAGACTTGTTAATGTTTATAGATACTGTGTTCTTTTTATGTTCATTTAAAAAAAATCTTGCCTGCTCATTTTAAGGCACGCAAAAATTAAAACTCAGATACATTTTCAAATGTCAGGATAGGGAAGTAGAAAGAGCATGTTGGCAAGGTAATACTCTAGTATCATATGAGTTGAGTCTTTTGGAAGTAGGGTTACCGTTTATTTTTGTGTATGGAACATCATGGTAAGTCTTAACTGTGAGTAGGTATAAATCAAATGATAAATGTTGCTTAGGAACTAGATACATTGGATGTTTACTTATTGTGCAGAACAGTGCAGAACAAATGTTTAATTGGCAGATATTGGTGATTTTTAAAGTTTCAACAGCAAAGAAGAAAATAGTCATTTCATTAAATAACACTACAAAGCATTGTTGTTATTTCTTGGTTTGTTTAAAAAAGATTTTAGGTGGCTATAGCTTTGAATATGCATTATTTCATTTAATCTTTATACCCCCATGGACGTGTACCATTTATTTGAACTAGAATTGCTGTCTGACAGAGGTTTTGGACAGGCATCTTTAGTCCAATAAGGTTCATTTTAATATTTTATTAATTTAGGAGTTTTCAATGGTAAAATTTAGCTGTCACCTTTTGAATCTGCTTAGTAAATTAGATGAAAACAGTCAGGAAATTAAATAGAGGCAACAGATTTTGATATTAAGCATTTTCATAATAATCAGGGTTCACTTTGGAATATCTAGGAAGGTACCTTAGCCAACTTATGTGGTGTGAATTTTCATGTTTCCCAGGCATGTAAAAATTCCTTCTTTTTTTTTTTTTTGATGCTGCAGATTGAACCCAGCGCTTTACACATGCTGAGCACAGGCTCTACCACTAAGCTATACCCCTAACCCTGAGGAAGAATTCTTAAAGGGGAGAAGAAACTTCCCACCCACCTGCCCTTCACAATTTAAAATCTCCAGTATTTTATTTTAGTCTTCCCACTGATTTATTGACTGGTTTGCAATCTGAAGTAGTTTGAAGATATATTCACACTGTACATTATATTGTAATGCAAAAATTTAAAAGTAATCAGTGATCTTTCTTTGAGAATGAACTTCCTGGTAATTCTTAAATACATGCCTAAAGTTTGTGCTTCACTCACCCAAGCCAGCCCTCACAGTTTCTTGCAGAAACTTGAGAATTTTCTTTGGATTTGCTCACCATAGTAGAATGACCTATGATGGAGTTGTATAAATTGAAATGTTAAAATACATAAGAACCAGAGGATTTGTTGCTTTCTGAGGAATCTTAACCAGTAAATGAAAATTTGGTTGATGACTAGTAGTTAGTAATTGCTGCTTTCTAACATGAAAGGTTTCTTCCCCTCCTATGTTTTGTTAAACATTGTAAAGGTGTTACCATTAGATGAACTCTAATATATTTATGTTTAGTATAATTTATTTAGATAATCTGGAAGTGAAACATGGTAGGAATGATAGTTGTAGCTGTGTGTGTTTGTGTGTCTATCTGTCTTTGACTACTTAGTTTCCTGACTTAATCAAACATAAGCAATGTGCTTATTTTAAATGCAACCATTACTCTTGGCTTTTCTAGTTTGATGACTTAGTTTTCTTCTTGTGGTTAATTCTCTTTGCCTAAAATGTGGCCTTTCAAGATTAAGGACAGAGATGTTCAAACTGTACACTGAATTCTATTTTTTATGAAGAAGATATTTGTAGTCAGGCATGGTGGTGCACACCTATAATCCCAGTACTTGGGAGACTGAGACAGGAGGATTGGAGGTTTGAAGCCAGCCTCAGTAATTTAGGGAGACTATGTTTCCAAATAAAAAATAAAAAGGAATGGGGGCGTAACTCAGAGGTAGAATGCCCTTGGGTTCAATCCCCAGTGCCACCAAAAAAGAAAAAAAGATATTTGTAATGCTACTTTTTATTTATAATCATTAGAATCAGTAAAGTGGAAATGGGTTCTTATATCTGTAAAAATCAAACTTGGTCTCAAAAGAATTCCTTAAATTGTCACTAGTGAGGGAAAAATGTAATCTACTTTGGAGATTTTCTTTCCCTGCCATTTAACATGTGATATTGTCAGGTTCATTTGTTTTTTGTTGTTAATAGGGAAATAAAAAATATTTGATATGGGAATTAAGAAGATTCTACTAACATAAATATAATAAAAAATAGGACACTAATAATATTCAGCAGTGGAGCATTGAGGTTGTTAATTATTTCTTATAACTTGAAATCATTATTGAAATGTATATTAAACTTATGTCTACAAAAATAGACAGGCCACACATTGAACTTAAGTTCTTTTTAGATGCAGGTAATTAGAAAGAGAATGCTAAAATTTAATTAGAATAAACTGATCAGATTTGCTCCAGTGCTTAACAGAATCCTGTGATAGTGTTGGTATTAATATGAATTTTAATTATTTTTGTTACTTAAACTAAAATGTGTTTCTTGTTTGTTTGTCTTTGTTTTTGGTACTGTATGTTGAATTGAGGAGCATTCTACTACTGAACTACACCCCCAGCCCCTTTCTAATTTTTTTATTTTGAAACAAGGTCTCACTGAGTTATTGTGTTCTGGCCTAGAACCTGCAATCCTCCTATCTCGCTTAAAATTGTGTGTGTGTGCGTGTGCGTGTGCGTGTGTGTGTGTTTGGTACTGGGGATCGAATCCAGGGGCATTTTACCTCTTAGCTGTAAACCCCAGCCCAATTTTACTTTTTAGTTTGAAACAGGGTCTCACTAAGTTGTGGAGGGCCTCACTAAGTTGTTGAGGCTGGCCATGAATTTACAATCCTCCTCTCTCAACCTCCCAAGTACTGGGATTACAAGTGTACAACACCACACCTGGCTCTAAAATGTGTTTTTGATAAAATGTCTTCAAGAATACTTTATCACTTTATCAGCTTCTTTTATAAAAATAAATAATAAACACAGTAATCTTTATATAATTTCAAAATATTTTAAATTAGCATTGAGGAAAAGTTTCTTTTAAGGGAAAATAGACTATTACATATGACATCCCTTTTCTGCTCATGAGAATTCTTTAAAACTGCATACTTTCCAAATATTTTATATTTTCAAATCAGTAATAATTGAATCATTACCCTAAAGTTGAATCACTATCCTAGATAGTATAACTTTCTAATTATTAGCTTTAACTTTTGAAACTCATACTATCATTGTGTTTCACTGTTAAATTCCTTACTGAGAATCATATATCCTGTTAAGTGATTTTCAAGTGAGGTGATTTATATGCATTTAAAAAGAGACTTAATAATTTAAAATAAATGAAGAAAAGGAAACATTAAAAATTGTATTTTTTATTCTCTTTGTCTGGTTAGTATATGTTAATTGGTGAAAAGGTTTGATTTATTTTTCTTTTAAAGAATGTCTTTTTGTAGGACTTTGCCTTTATGAATGGAATGTGGCATAATGTGTAGCAATGTACCCTATATTATAAGTGTTTTACATGTAATTAGAAGCATACAGGCCCTGGAGGGGTGCAGGTTAAGAATCTGAGTCTGAAGAATCATGTACTGGAAAGGTCCTAGTAGTCTTAAGATGTTTATTGAGCATTTAATGTACTAAGATGTCTTAAGTCTTAAACATTTTTAATGTTGGCATAAATGTGAAAATGATCTCCTTTTTAAAAAATACAAAAATTTTGGTTTTGTTCTTCCACGTTTTCTGTTTTATCCAATAATCAGTTCGGCATGAGTTGCCTTAATTCTTCAAAATACTATTGACAAATTTCATTTGACTTGATTTAGAAGCAACCTTGATGATGAAAAGTTTGCATATGCATGTTTTTTTTTAACGTTTTTATCCCAATGCACTTGGTTTCAGCTGAGATAGGAAATGGAAATAACAAGACACTCTTAGAAAAATCTTGTTTCTGTAGACGGCTCAACCTTGCCAGAAACCACGAGGCAGTGGAAATATCACGAGAAAGCTTGTTCCTACAAGACTCCCAGACTGATTACCAGACCAAAGAAGTTCCCAGAAATTTAGCTTGAAGCAATCATTTAAAATTGAGGAGGCAGATCCAGTCCTGCTCATAGTCACCTATTGCTAATTATAGTTGCCTATGATGTCCCAGTATTTTGTTATCAGCCACACCCAAGTATTCTCTGAGTTTTACATGTCCTTCCAAAATATGTTCTTGCTGGGCACTGAAAAGCAGTTTATTAAACTGTATGTAAATTAAATCACAATACCCTTAACATTTTGAATCTGTGTGTTTTTTCTTCCTTGACTGAAATACCATGTTCGCACTTGATTCAACAGATGGCTTTTTCCTTTTAATCTTGTCCTATTTGTATCTTGAAGTTTCTAGTAGCCGGGAAGCTCTCCTCACATAGGTGAGCTATGTACACCTCCATTTCACTATGCAGGTGTACAAGATGCTTAGTTGTGTGTACATGTCTTTGAAATCTCTGGGGGCTGCTACCTCTTTTTAAACGTACTATTTTTATTTGTTTAAAAATATTTGGGAAAGCCACAGAAATTTAGTTATGGCTTTGAACACTTGGGATTAATGTGATAAAACCAACGTTTATTATGTACTGTTGTGATTTAAATCGCACACTGTGCTATTTTGGGGAGTTAGAGTGATCCATGTGACACAGGCAGGTCTTTCCTGGCGGAGGCTTGCCCCTGCATGTTTCTGGATAGATGGCTTTGATGTCCGGTGAACATCGCAACCTGAACTGCTGTGTTTACACTACAAGAATACTTGCTGAAGCTCTCACAGCATCTTTCATAGTTCCAACTTCACTGTAGGTCTAAATACATGGGCACTAAAGGGACATTTTTATTTCCAATTTTGCTTGTCAGTTACCCACCTTAAACTTATTCTTTTGCATGATATTTTGTCAGAGTTCATACACAGGGCTTGGTATTGGGTAGTTCTGAAGAAAAAATTAATTCTGTAGCCTTTCATATGGCTAATAAGAACCATAAGAGAAGAAGATGGAGGAAAGCAATGCCCCTTCCTAGAGGGCAAGAAGGGGGAAAAATAATCAGAGCAGTTGTCTTTGAACCATAGCAGGATTTACTCTTAAAGGTTCTTTAATCGTTTTCCCCATTAGTTGGGAAAGTGATGCTTGGACTTTTTTTTTTTAAATCGTGGAATAATGATAGAACAAATAATTTCAAATATCTAGGTTTTGCATTAATACTCTTCTAGTCTATGTATTAAATAAAGGCTGTACCTTCAAATACCATTTCACCTGTTTATAAGGGAGACATAGAATTACAATAGCTTGGCTTAAAAAGGAAAGAAAAGGCAAAATAACCCAAAAATCCATCACTTTCTTTCAAATATTTTCTCGATACTTTCTGGATTTGAAATCATGTATTTTTTAGCCATGCTTCATGATATATAGACATTAAACAAAAGGCTTCATCTAAAACTTGTACCTTTCTGAACAGTAAACTAGATGGTCAACTTTCTTTGTGTTAGTAGATTTATTTTTTCCTATAGAAATTTCTGAAGCATTATGATTTTTAAATTTTAAATTAGTCCTAGGGTGTGTTAGTTCACTCAACTTAATAATCATTCCATATCCTAAAATTCTAGTGTACTCCAAGAAAACTTTCTAAGATTTTTCTACCATTTGCTTTGGGCAAATTTTAAGTATCCTTCTATCTTGAGTTTAAATTTCTCCCAGTCTCTGAACACTGATATGACAAACAAACCAAAAAAAATTCTACTAATGTATCCTTTTTTCTACTATTGTTTTTTTCACTTTTGGGGAATCCTTTTATCCTCAACTTACCCTTTCCCTTGTCATACGGAGTATATGAGATTGTTAGTAATATACATATGTGTGTGTGTGTATTTTTTTTTTTTTTTTGCGGTACCAGGGATTGAACCCAGGGGCATTCTACTTCTGAGCTACACCCCCAGGCCTATTTTTTATTCTTTATTTTGAAACAGGGTCTCATTAAGTTGCCAAAGGCCTCACTAAGTAGCTGAGGCTGGCTGCAAACCTGAAATCCTCCTGTCTCAGCCTCCCAAGTACTGGGATTACAAGCGTGTGCCACCACACCTGGCTGTTAGTAATATTTTAAATAAGGAAATTTATTTTTTCCTGGTATTGAAGAAACCCATTTTCAAAAATTGATTATGGCATTTAGGCCCCTAATCTAAAAACGTCCTATGATTTATCTTTTGTGTTTATTATAAGATTGTGTCCTGAAATATATTTTGCTTGAGTCACTAAGAGTCAGCCAAGAAATTTATGTTGTATAATTTTCTTTCCCATTTTAAAATATATGATCTCAAATTATATTTTAGGTATAAGCACAACAATTGCATCATTAATTCAGATTCTGTTCTTATCATTAGTGTTTTCTGGTTATTTTCCAGTAAAACTGTGTATGTATGTTTATAAAAGTTTGACAGAAAGATTGTGCTTATAAAAATATAGAAATACTTGTTATCAAAGTACACAAAGATATTATAAAATATGAAGTGAAGCTAGTTAGAGCTTGTGGCACATTGAGTAATAAATTTTGTATGACAGAGACCAAGGGGGAAAAAGACATAAAATTATGAAGAAAATAAAATTAATTAGTAACTTCCACAAACAAGTATGTTTATGCAGTAGCATTATTCCCTACCAATGTTCAGAATAATTTCTGGATCAAGATAATTTATGGTAGTTCCTTTCAAAGAGCCCAATTATCTTGTAACTAATACAACATGGAATAAAATTAATCCCTTTTTAACTACAGTGAGAAAATTCCAAAGCTTTGGCTCCATAGACTAAATATCTGAACAAACTGCTGAAATAGTGTAGCAAAATAAGAGTGCAGAGAAATTGTCACAGGTACTCCAAGTTAGTCTTTGTTATTAAGCATCTGTTACTGTGAAAATATGGTTTCCATATGGGGTATGCTATATGTAATTTACACAACCCACATTAGTAATAGATTCTATCAAGTGGCACCAAACTCAAGCTACAACATTCCTAATGGAATATGTAAGGAAGTTGCTGGTGTTACTAGGTTAAATTAAAAGAAAAAGACTTTGATTTGTATATGCTATTCCCCCCCACTACAGTGCATGCTGCTGCTTGGGCTCACACTTTGGTGTTTCAGATGGAGACATTTGAAGGTCTAATTATAGGATAATTTTGGTGACTAAGTGGCAATAATTCTCTGAGTTTAGAATTTTGGGTTTACAACTCTTAGTGTGATAATTCTATTCAGTTTGTCTATCACTTGACAGGTATCCAGATTTTATATGAATAATTATGGCCACTGTGCTTGGAGAAATTTGGAAAATAATATAAGTTGACGGTGATACCCTCAAATCAAAATGTTCCAAATAGGGGAGAAACTAAAGTACCATCAGAACATAATAGTAGAGGAACAGCTGAATTGGAGAAAAAAGTGCATGGACACTTGCAAAAGAGAAAGGTGTTATTTCTATAGCATAATGCAGTCTATTCTATTTGCACAGTGGATAAATTGGGAAATTTTATTCATATAAATAATCCCTGTCAAACACAAGGTGAGTAGAGTCCTATTGTGGAACAAAGTCTTATTAGGGAAAGAAGCACTAGTTAGAAATCACTTGTGTCAACTGGTAAGTATAAAGGAAAAATTTTGAGTAGAATAGTTTGATAAATTATTCCAGCTCTTTGCTAAATAGCCTGAAGTTGGCATAATTTTAGCATGTGATCAGAGATAATTTTAGTATATTTGACACTAGCTAAAATTCCAACTTCAGATATTGACATTGGTGGTAATTTAGAACATAGTAAGTGAAGGAGGTTCTTTGTTCTATTTTAGATGTTTTCTTTCTTGAATGGTTCTTACAGGCATCACCCAAGTAAATATACTTTGGTTTGTAAACTGCTATTTACTTAGATCTGTATTGAAAATGTTATGATACACTATATTTCAGAATTATTTAGAAATTATTAGGCAGATAAAAACAAAGAATATGGAAAATATCCTAGAAAATAATGACATCATATAAAACTTTTGGATGGTTTTAGTTGAGAACAAACTGTGAATGTATCAGTGCAGAAATAATTGCAAAATAAGGCCAAAACACAACTGGAAAAAAAAGTTGTTTTATGTAGTTGCTGGCAGCAGAATTACACAGAATATTTTTACTTCTTGAGTAGAAAGAAAGTGAGATTTTAGTTAATATTCCACTAGGCTTCATAGTAGCCATGAGGAAGTTAGGCTTGAGCAAGGATAATAGGGCATTAATCCCTTGTCTTTCTGATTAAGGTCTAATAATACTTGCATATGTATGGTTTTGTTGATCTGTGCAGTGGGACAGAACCAGAACTCTAGGACTCCCAATTTTGTTCTTTGGTACAGGGCCATCATATCTCAGCAAATAGAGTTTTGTCTTTTCTTCTTAGATGTCCAAACAATGGCAATAATCTATAACTAACTGCTATTCGTTATGTTGCAGAGGCAAATTGTGCAGAAAATTATGGATAATTTTAAAAAGATGAAATACAGGTGGCTCATCTAAAACAGACTCCAATTAAAACCACATTGTATTAAATAGAGTCTGCTTTAGATAGGCTCCTCTTCATGCTAAATATGAATGAAGCAACAATTTTAGGTATAATAGCTGGTATCTGGATTTTAATATGATCAGTTCTCATGCTTCGGGGCTTGAATATTACCAGCTGGTATTAAGAAACCTACCCTCCTATAAAACTTGATTATACTGTTTTCCCCCAGAGTATTGCATTAAGAATTACTGAGAAAGTGGCTTTTATGGGCTATAGACTTTTTGGATAAAAGTTGGTGCTAAAATTTGACTGTTGTCAAAATTTGCATCATACTGTTATAGCTGGAAACTTACTAAATTAGGCCTTGAGATGGTGTCTTAGTCAAAGATATGGCAGTAAGTTCCCCATATAATAGGTGAGCAAAGGTGTGGTCTAGACTTAAGTGTGCACTGTGTGTTGTGGCTTATATGAAATGGCTGTACCTGTTATCAAGAGAATAACTTAAATTTTGGTTATAGACATAATAATATCTATAATTAGCAGTGTTTTGACAAAGTATTCTCTTTAAGTATGATTTTATCAGTTTAGCACAATTTGACCCAATAAAATGATTTGGGAATACTGTGCCTTTACAGTGCAGATTCATTTTTATCTAGTCTTTCTTTGATTTCCGTCTCCAAAAAAACATACAAGGACATGCCAGTTTTTGGTTTTTGCTTTTACAGAAATTATTACTAATGTTGCAGGATCCACACAGGTGAGCTCCTGCAGGGGTCATGGGACCAAGACGATTTTTTCCTTAGTTCTCAGTGCCTAAAACAGTGCTTGGCACTTAGGATGTGTGTTCAGTAAGTACTTATTTGAAATAAAAGTGAAGATGAACACACAAAATGAAGATGAGAGGGGGTGGTCCTGGCTTGTGGAGAGTGAAGCTGTGGCATTCCAGCAGTTCTTGATGTTTAATTAGATGAAAGGAAATTTAAGACCCTCTAAAGGGTCATACACGACCCTCCATACTTTGACTCTGCCTCCTCTCGCCACCACTGAACTCTTCTCTCCCTGGCAACACACATCAACTTGTGGTTCTCCTCTGATTGCACGCTGTTACTCATCACGGTGCATTCTCCCATGCTCTTCTCCTTTGTCCCTAGTCTCAGCCTTTCCTGGTTGGCTACTAAGCATGTCTTTAAGCTCCATTAAGCTCTACCTTTTTCCTGAAGTTGTTCCAAAGCCTCAGATGAGTTAGTGTCCCGTTTCCCTGGAATGCTTTCTGTGTTTCTATTACTCATCTACACAGTGTGTTAACATTTTCAACCCTTGGTAATCAGTCAATAAATATTTGCCAGATGAGTGTCCATACCAGCTCTCTCAGAAGTCATCCAGTGAAAAACTTTGAATGCTTCTTCAACACTAAAGCCTCTCAATTACTGAATGTGATTCTAAGTCCCTTCTTACAAGAGTATGGTTATTAATCTAGTTGTTTCTGCCATGGTTTAACCTGGATATGCATATTTAACAGGTTTGCTCTGTTGCATTTTATCCTATTATAGTATCACAGAGTACTCCGAGGCCCTTGGGTGGTGTTTAGCAGGGCATTTGCTGTGTTTTGGGGTGAAGGAATGGTGATTCAATGGTGGATATGTTTTTTTTTTAATTTTATAGGAGTGCTTTGGCAATTAGAAGTGCTATTTAGAGGTATTATTTTTATTAGTAAGGGGAAGATTTAGATCTATGGTTCATTAATTATGTAAACTTTGAATTAACAAAGGCTAGTTTGTAGCTCAAATTTTGAAAGTAGACTCTTGGGAAACTGGGAGTAAGTAAATTTAGTACTTGTCCAGATTTTACAAAGAAAACACACACACAGTAGTTTTTAAAGAATAGTTCAAATTAAAGCAATTTTTGATCTTGAAAAATGTTCTATGTTTTTTACAATATGTAGGATTTCAAGTATAACTACTAATGAGGACCAGCAATCTAGTTACTAGATTTCTTAGTAATTTGTCACATTGGAGGAAAAAAGGATATTGCATTTATTTTTTAATATAATTTATACAAATTACATGAACAAAAATAGAGGTTAAGAACAGTAAAACCATTGCCAATAGTTCTGTTCACACAGGTGTTAATCATTTTAGGGTATTTTGGACTCATTTTTTTTTCTTTTCTCGTATTTATTTAAAAAAAAAGAGAATCATAATGTGTATACTGTTTGGCAAGCTGCTTTTTGCTGATCTGTATATTGTAACTTTCCCTGTCATTAAATTAATTACTGTGAATCGTAATGATTTTATTTCTTTGTAATTTTATCAGAATTTTGGTTTGACTCTATTAACTATTTTTTTTAATTTGATGGTACTGAGGATTGAACTCAGGGGCATTCTACCTCTGATTACACTCCCAGCCTGATATTTATTTATTTATTTATTTGTTTGTTTGTTTGTTTGTTTATTATTTATTTTGGAAACAGGTTCTCACTAATATATTAGCTTTTTCTTGGTAGATTTTACTGCGTAATTTTATAATTCAGTTTTGGATTTAGCCACTTAAACTAGCATTCCCTATTAGATTTAACATTAAGAGTGCCACTAACTAAACTGGTCATTATTCTTTTAAAGTCATATGCCTAGCTAGGTGTGGTGACATATGCCTGTAATCCCAGTACTTGGGAGTACTTGGGAAGCTGGACAAGAGGATTGTAGGTTCCAAGACCAGCCTTGGCAACTTAGCAAAACCCTCAGCAACTTAGCAAGACCCTGTTTCAAAATAGAATGGAGGTAGAATGCCCCTGGATTCAATCTCCACTACAAAAATACCCCCCAAAACATGCCTATTTATCAGTGTATTATTGTTTATATCCATGTTTTAGGTATTTGAAAAATCTGGTTCTTCAGTCTTGAATAAATGACCATCTTCTTTCTTTATTACAATTGATGCTCTTGACCCTCCCCATCTGTGTGGCCTGATACAACCATATGGATGGATGTGATAAGCACTTGTCATTGAGGAGCCCAGCCTGAAGTCCCCCAAACACACATACTAAAATTCACAGTGGAGGAATTTGAACCTCTGGGGCCATGGTTGTCTCTAATTAGTGTTAGTAAATCTTCTGACCATTCTTTGAGTGTTGCATTGTTGGTAGATTCATTCAAAACAAAAATTATTCATAGGACTGTGGCTATAAACAAAAAGAAAAGATGTGGTGTTAATGTAACTTTTGGATTGGATTGTTGCTGAATAAAGCATCTTTACTACATAAGTTCAGAATAATGTGTTTGGCTAAATTAAGTGATAAAGGTAAACATTAAAGGCATACCCTTGCCAGGTGTGGTGGCGCACTCTTGTAATCCCAGTACTTGGGAGGCTGAGACAGGAAAATTGCAGGTTTGAGGACAGCTCTAAGCAAGTAGTGAGACTTATCAATTCAGTGAGAGCCTCTTTCCAAATAAAAATAAAATAGATCTGGGGATGTAGCTCGGAGGTAAGTTGTTCGTAGGTTAAATCCCCAGTAGCACCAAAAAAAAAAAAAAAAAAAGGCATACCCTTGCCTTTAGTCCTTCTGTATTTAAAATAATTGCAAACACCTAAATTAATTTCACCATTATTATTACTTCTTCTGGTTGAGACTTTGGAAAAGTAAAGAATGACAACCCTGGCCAGGCGTGGTGGCGCACGCTTGTAATCCCAGTACTTGGGAGGCTGAGACCGGAGGATCAGGGTTCGCGGCCAGCCTCAGCTACTTAGTGAGGCCCTCCGCAACTTTTTGAGACCCGGTTTCAAAATAAAGGATAAAAAATAGGGCTGGGGGTGTAGCTCGGAGGTAGAATGCCCCTGGGTTTAATCCCCAGTACCACACACACACACAAAAAGAATGACAACCCTGGGTATCTCTGCCCCGCCCCGCCCCAGGCAAGCCTAAGATCATACTTAGTCCACATGAAAGCTACTGATCATGTAATTTGATGTTGGTAAAGTTTTATTAGTTATTGCTTTCCTACACTATAAACATTTAAAGCAAATCAAAACAACAACAAAAATCTACCATTTTCCTTTTAAGTATCTAGATAATGTTGCTGAACTTTTTTCCCCCATTGACAGTAATGTTTATTCATTTGAATGTTGTTTCAAAGAAAGGAAAAAGTGCATTTGTGTAAAAATATTTGGGGCTTGCCAGGGAATTTTCTCAGAATGCTCTGTGGTTACAAATGAAGCTTACTGTTGTATAAATGGCAAGTTTAAATCATAGAAATTTTCACAGTAGCTCGTGGCATGAGTTGATAATCTGTGAATTGTTCTGTGCATGTGCTTGTATGTGTTTGCATGCATGTGATGGTCTGTCTGTAAGTAGCTGGATCTTCTGCTATTCCTTTGCCCTGCCCCACCTTACTTAGATACATGAATATGTACCCTCTATAGTCTAAGGCAAGCTCTCAAAGATACACTTGGAGGACAGTGGTGGGAGAGAGCTATGCTCCTTTCATTGTCCTCTTGTGGCTTCCCACTTAACAAAGTGATAGTATTTTCCAAAAACTGAAGTGTTTGAAAATTTGTAGAATTTTTCTCCCTATCTCTGTAGTTTCTGAAACTTTCTCTGAACAAGATGGCTGGCACGTTCTGGAGACAGAGCAGAGACACAGAACAGAGACAAAGCCGCCCTGAGAAGGCAGACACACTTATATTGCTTGTGGTTTTTCAATACAGCTGCTTTCAGATGGGCCGGCTTGTTCGACGCTGGTTCCACTGCCAAAGCAAGACTGTCACACAGCTGGTAGTACTTACTGTACTTGCGGGAAAGTATGTGATTCATTAGTTGGAACCGTATGTTTTTCACCAGTTCTGGTCATGTTTTTGTTAGGATGTGGTAAAAACATAAGCAGGGGTGAAGGGACAATGGAAGCATGTGACTTGTTAAGGATTGGCCCCAACCCATTATTAGCTAAATTGTACACTATAAAATGTCCTCTGTACCTCATAAGACAAATGACTTAATTTTTTACTCTTCAGTTGAGGTCATTTAGTCATAAGTAGTAAAAATTATCAACACTGAACTCTTTTTGTCTTTTTCCTTTCTGTAAAGTATTATGATCCGTTTAAACCCCAGATTATAATATGAAGAGAAGTCATGCAAGTAAAAGACATTAATTTGCTGAAAAATGCCCATGACGGGTGAAGAACTTTAACTGGAGTGAACTCCTGCTACTGATAAAATATGAATATGGTATTAGAGCTAATAAGAAATACTTCCAATACTACAGGGTGTGAGGAGAACAATAAATGGGAGTGTCTTTGTCTACACATGATCAAGCCAACCAGAGTTGTATGGCTGGACGAATGAGAGACTATTCTTTAAAGTAATTTTGGTGTCATTAATGCGCTGGCATCAGGGTGTATGAAATGGTCAATCCTGGAATTGTACAGAACTGCAGCTGTGAGCTGCATTGAATATTGCCCTGTTATCAAGTAGTTCTTGAGCCTCTGAATATTTTACACCTGCACAGGCCTAACCGTATTCTTTGGAGAATGAATGCTGATACTGCTCTGTTGTGTTCTCTTTACATAGGTATTTGCTTTAACATTTGCTTTCCTCTGCTTCATTCAGACACACTGTGGATGCTTTACCTTTGTCCCCACTCTCATAAGCTACTATGGAGAGAGGTGACATTTTCCAAGTCTTTCTAGGTAAAATATTGGCAGATTATGCCTCTACCCTCTGACTCTGTTTTTCAACTGTTTCCTTTCAGAGTGCTGCACCATTCGTGCCTCACCACATATGCTCCTGTAGTTGCTGCACTCTGCAGAATTAGAACCAGGTCTGTCTCTGACAATTAGCTCAACTGGCTGCAGCATAAATAAAGGAATGCGCTCAGGGGCTGTAATCTGTGACACGGTTTAACAGAGCGTAAAAAGGTGCATCTGTTCCATGCCCAGATTCAGTCGCCTCACTGTCACTGGGAAGTTATCGACACGGAGACATGCCTGTGCTGTTTGGTAAACAAGCGGCAAGTATTAAATTAACAGGGCTGTGAGCATGCAAAAGTGCTGCTTTATTAAAAGCCCTGCTATCTCAGCTCACTGCTGGGTCACAGGCAGTCACTAGAGTATCTATTAAGATGACTCATGGCACTGAATACTTCAGCACTCTCTCTCCTCACTTCTAGAGGGGACCATTGACCTTTGAGAGCCTGATTGGGAACGGGGAAGGAGACAGAAGGAAGGGGTGCCTGTGCATGTGTGTGCCTTTCAGAGTTAGTAGGCTGTGCAAGAAGGCAGGGAACACTGAGTACCCCAGAGCCAGGTTTTAATGTAAATTGGGCTTTGGAATCCAGTACCAAATTGCAGCCAGGTTTTTGTTTTTGTTTTGTTTTGTTTGTTTTTCCTGCGTTTCTGCCTCACCCTACTCCTGGCTGCTACTTGACTTGAGGTCTGAATAAGGAGAGGATAACTGCACTGCCAAAGTTTCTGTCTACCTGCACTGGGTAGGCAACAAACATCCTGTAATGTACTTGCAGGTAAAATGACTACACTTTTGTTATATTCTTTAAGCATTTCTTTGCCTTTGTATTTGATACTTTTAATAGAAAAAGCACATATTGGAGACTTCTTGCTTTCGCTTAGCAGTGCAATGGTTTTCCAGGTTTGTTTTTCCTTCAGCCTCAGGAATGCTTTACCGGGGGGTTATGTGTAGTTGTATATATTGACATGCTGAGCTGTTCTTCGCTTTCACAGTCTTACCCTCTTGAGCAATCTGCTTAAGATATACCAAGGTCTGTAGGCAAACATAACAAGATAATTTTCAGTACACACATCTGTGCTGAAGAGGCTGTTATTTTGGAAGGTTTCCTGCTCTTCTCCTGGTTATGTTTCTTTTTAGGGCCCCAACTAGCTTCTCATCCGTTAGAAGATGATGTAATGCTAATGGTATCTCACCCCACACAGTCTGAAGCAAAAATGATTCCAGTTGGCTGGACTTGAATGTGAGTGACCAGAAGGTGCTGTGCATTCTCCACTGTATTTGAAGTGCTCACCTTGGAATTTCTCTTCTGGTGGCTGAGCCCCTTTGTTCCTCATACTGGAGATCTTACAGCCGCACCTGCGTTCCTGCTGTCCAGACTCATCTTTTATTGCTATCTTTATATGATGATGTCTGGGTGGAGGACTGCGATAGAAGGGGCCAGAGCGGGTAGACAGCAAGCATCCTTTCTTGTTGTTTGCTCCAAAGAAGAGGCTCAGACAGGAAAGGATCCCACTATCTGGAGAGTTAGTGATGACTGAGACGCTCTTTATCTTTGTAACATCTTTTCTGTATGAAGTTTAATAAGCCAGCTGTGCAGTTTTTTAAAAGCCAGTGGGTTCCATTTTTCATGTGTGCACCCCTCCTTGTGCTCTGAGCTTTCACTCCCTATTTCCTTATTTCCCCCTTTCTCTTTCCCTTTACCTCAGGGGAGTTCCTTGAGTAGCAAGACTGAAAAAGAGCTGAGGTTTATGTTAGAAGAAATTAAGGTTAATGATCATTGGCTCATTTTCATATTCCGTGGGTGTGGATGGAGGAGTAATCAGTGCAGGTGGCCCTGCCAGTTGGGAGTTTTTCTTTGTCATCAAGAAAATAAGGAGAGTGCAGGGATTGAATTACCACAACTATTTCAGGACTAAACATATTTCATTTCCCGATCGGGTCTGGTTTAAGGACACAAAGCTGACATTAATTTTATCCAAAGAAAGCACAGCAATTTTTTTTGTTTTATAATTTGACTGAATGCATAGGGTAGATGCATGTTCAAATTTAATTCCAGTATAATCTTACAAATAATTCCCTGAAAAGCAAAGGGGTTTTGATTCAGTTTGACAGTTTATGTTTCTGTGCCCAATTACCACTTAGTTATTGAATGTTAAAGAGCCGCTTTCTAAAATGTGCTTTCGGACTGCGCCAATTGGCTTCCCAGCTGCCTGCTATTACATGTGAGGTGCTCTCTTCTAACTTTTTAAAGGATGTACACATTTGAAGTAGTTATGTTTAGCTAGCAAAGGAAGTGGGGGATTTGGTTAGGAAGTGCTTGTTGGCCTTGAAAAACTATCTTGTGTGCATTCTAATTTCAGCCACATAAGGACCATTCTTTAAAGAAATATTTGTTGGATTAAAAAAAAAAACCCAGCAACTTAAATGCCCAGATAAACTAGGAAAATAACCTTGACTTAAAAAAAAAAAACAATTACTTCCATTTGGAACCATTTCATGAAGCTTTTGTGTGTTTTTAATACCCCTGATGTAACTTTCTACAAGTGAAGTATTCTGATTCAGTGCATGGAAGGGGAAGATTTAGAAGTTGACTAGAAACAATAAAAGTCATTGAGGAAGAGTGTCAACACTTGCCATGCATGGCAGATTTTGCTTTTTTAGCAGAATGCAGCAGGCTGCCCAAATGACCTGATCTGTTTTTAAGGCACAAGGTTTATTTGGCTGTTGCAGTGTGAGTATAATATTAATGATACTGATGTAAAATTAACTTTTATGTTGCGTGAGCACTTTTTTCTTGCCTCTACTTTAAAATTGCAGATATTTCTTTGTGCTTCTATCTAGTTCTGTTGCCATAGTAAACATTTATATGACTTTGTTTAGGTCCTGGAAAGCTTGGTATAATCAGTAGTCAGGCAAGACCAGGTGAAGGTGGTTCTGCTTTTCATAGGCCTGTGGTTCCAATCTACATGCAGTTGAATATTCATTGTGTGGCCGTTAATATAAATACTTTGTCTGGCTTATTAATAACACATGAAAAGACCATTCCCAAACACCAAATATTCAGAGGGCAAGAATGTTTTAGTGGTTTCTGGAAGCTCCTTGCTGTGAAGAAATAAGATGGAAAAAAAAAGGTAGTTTAGAAAGAAGAATTTTGAATAGTACTTTAAACTATTTAAAAAGATATTTGGTATATTTTAAGAAATTCTTAACTAGGCTAAAACTTAACATTGAATTAAATGATGTATTGAAAGATATGATTTTCAAGTTTAACATTTAAGCAAATTATGTTCTTTGTTCAAAGAAACATTAAACAAGGGGACAAAGATATCTAATAATCCCTTTTCTAAGGCAACATCTCTTCCTGTTTTCTGCTTTGCTTTTTATTGAGTCCTTTTCACCTTGCCTACTATTGATAGACCTCAAATGGGCCTCACTGGGTTTTCTTAGAGGTTTTTGGAAAGAGCCATTCACATGACCTACACACATCTGGTATTAGCCAAGAAAGAGCAACTATTAATTAATTCAGCCTTGCCTTAGTATTTATCTGTTATACATTAGAAGTATTTATAAAAGAAAATAATTTAAAATAATGTTTTACTTGCATGTAAGTCAGATTCTTAAAGTCAACTATAGGTTCAGACTCTAAAGTTGAAATTTTAAATAGTATATTGACATGCTCTTTGAAGTGGAGTTGTGTAAGCCATCCTAGTAGTTTTCTCTGCAGACTCCTTAGCTTTGACAATATTGTTCTACCTCTTACTTGCTCATATATTTTAGTGAACTTTTCTTTGGTCTTTGATTTCTTTCAGAAGTTTCTCCCTTTGGATACATGGACTGTCATAGAATGCGTTGGATGTTCTTTTCTGCTAACTGTATATTAGAATTTTAAACTCATCATGCCAAGAAATAATTCAATCTAGTACCACATGCCCTCTCTCTCCCAGTTTCTTAACTCCAGCAAAGCTTTCACTAATTCAGAATATGTGATTTAGACTCACCATCATTTTGGTAAAAAATACATATATTAAATAGATACTGAATTTTTGTCCTGTATTTAATCTTCTCTTGTTTTCCATTTCCTTTCTCTGGTTCAGTTAACAAACTGATTCAAATCTTCAGCATAACCTGTAAAATAAAATGGGACCCTAGAATGAAGTTGTACATGTTTCCTTAACTGCAATGAAATAACAATATATGAGTTAATATTTAAATTGTCACCTGATATTGTTGTTCTTTAGATGCTTCATACTTAGCTCCTTTATAATTACATAACATGAAGCCAGGCGTACCCCCCCCCACACACAAAAAAAATTACACAACATGGCTAGATATTATAGGGGATAAGAGCAACAGGCTCCTAAAAAACATTCCTCTCTGGGTGTAGCCAATGTGTAAGTATGTGAAGAGGTATTTTATGAATTGTCACAAAGTATGAATTGTAACAAAGTTAGGAAAGGTAAGAATAACAGATGCAATCTGTGCAGTTATTCCTGTCAAAAAAAGTGTAGCCCTAAGAGGGGACAACCACATTATATCTTGTAATTTAAGATATACTCCCTAGGGGTGTGTGTGTGTGTGTGTGTGTATGTGTGTGTGTGTTACTGGGGGTTGAACCCAGGGGCATTCTACCTCCAAGCTGTACCCCCAGGCCTATTTTATTCTTTTTCTTTTTTTAAACAGGGTCTCACTAAGTTGCTGAGGCTGGCCATCAACCTGAGATCCCCCTGTCTCAGTTTCCCAACTACTAGGGATTATAGCATGTACCACCATGCCCGGCCTCCCTTAGATTTAATGAGGGGGCCACTAGACATTTTCTGAAGTTTGGCATGGTGTATCTGCCTTGGTAACCTTCTTACCAAATGAATTGTAATCAAATGTACATGTGATAGTGAGCTTGAATTCACAAAAAAGCAACTCAGTTCATTGCTTTATTAACCTGCGTCCATCTAGAGTGTAAATTTTCTTTATTTTATATATCATTTTGAATTATTCATCACTGATGGAACTCTGTGTGATTTCTAAGTCTGCCTAGTTTAAAAACATTGTACAAATCCCTCTGGAAATTATAGTTTTAAAAGGTCATCAGAGGGAGCTGTAGGTTCTTAAATTAATCGACTGACAAAGCCTGTTTCTGTATTGTTTGTTCTTCACTGCTTCTAGGCCGAAGGCCCAAATAAAAATGGACCTTGGATTTTAGGGATAAAAGTCTGAAAAATAACTAGGTAAAATTTTATAATTCTTAGAGATATAAAATTTGGAATCTATTTTTTTTTTTGCAGTACCGGGGATTGAACCCGGGGGCATTCTACCTCTGAGCTACGCCCCCAGCCCTATTTTTTATTCTTTACTTGGAAACAGGGTCTCACGAAGTTGCACAGGGCCTCACTAAGTAGCCAAGGCTGGCTGTGAACCGGGATCCTCTGGTCTCAGCCTCCCAAATAGTGGGATTACAAGTGTGCGCCACCAAACCTGGCTAGAATCTATATGATTGATTTCTGTTCCCTCACTTGAAAATGATGATGCTCAAAAGGCTAAGAAAGAAGACTGTAGTCATACAACCAACAAGAGATTGAAATGACAAGAGAACCACTGTGTAGGCCAGCACTGTCCAAGAAAGATAACAATGTGAGCCACATAGGAAAAATGAAGAGAAATGGGTGAAATTGTGTCTAATATATTTTGTTTAACCCAGTATATAAAAAGTTATCATTCTCATACATAATAAACTCTGATACAGTCAATATGAATGTTTACTCAGACATTTTTCATTCTTCTTTTCATATTGAGTCTTCGAAATCCAGTGTGTATTTTACACTTACAACACATCTCAATTTGGACTAGCTACATTTCAAGTACTCAATATCCACACGTGGCTAGACAGTGCAGGTCTGGACACCAGTCCAATTCTCTTTTTACCACAGAAGTGCAACAGCTTTTAAAGGGTTGACTTGGAGTTTTAAGTCCTTATTTTGGTTAATTTAAGAGACCTGGTGACTTTGATATACAAGTGAAAAATAACTGAAACCTTGGGGTAACAAGTCTTTGGTAGAAACCCATTTACTCAGAAGCTATCTTTCTCGTCAACATTTTTTATTCTTGGGAAATGCTTAGTAATACCTCAAACAAGTAAATATTTTCAAGTTATTTGTTGACTTTCTTCCTTCCTCAGTTTACCCCCTGGGAAGCCAGGCTATCTCAGTTTTGCTAACCACAGACATATTAAGGGCAGTGTTACAGGAGAAGATAATGTCTCCCGCTGTTTCTCTGTTTGGAGGTTGAAGGCAATATACCCTTGCGCTGTCCTGAGCTGAGGCTGTCCACCATCTGTGTAAGGAATTCACAACCCCAGACAAAAGAAATTGGCAAAGTCTTCCCTCTGTCTGCTCTCCAGATCCTCAAGATAGCCATAAAACACCTGGACAAAATCAGCAGGTGATGGCAAGGGAAAGAGAATGATCAGTCACAGGCGTTGTTGAATCCTTTGAACATTACTTATGGCCTGAACGTTGCTGTCACCAGGCACAGTTTGATCTTGGGTGAGTTTCTGGAAGAGCTTTATTCTCTGGCTCTGTGACAACAGCAGAACCAGATAACATTATGAGTAGGAGAGAAAAGAGGAAAGCTGAGGCTTCCCTGCCTTAAGGTATAGCAGTTCCACGTGGTTTTACCTCTATATGTGTAAGAACATCCTTCAGAAATAAGTCCTATCACCAGATGCATAGTATGCTATTTAGATCAACATTCTTACTGCAAACCTGCTAGAGGAGTTAAAATATTCTTTCATCTACTTATAAGTCATAAATTATTTTCAGAATACAAATGCTTAATCAACGTTCATATGCTCTGCTTTTAAATGTAGTTTAAAATCTTTCTGAAGTTATGCTGGAAAGGGAGAGTTGGCATTAAGGTATTCATAGGCTTTTGAAAATCTTTTGTTGTGGTGGTCCTATGTATCCATCCATACATGATACCTCTGTGCAACTTGTGTCCCTAGGACTTCTCAGTACATTTATCATACAGTTTGCTACCGTATGGTAAACGTAACACAAAAACCATCAAAAAAGTCACCTAAGTCTAACTTTTCAGCATACTTATTTTGTGTCACGTGGCTTGGCTCCTTATTTTTTGTTTTAATGCTGTATCCACAATGTTCACTAGATACTATGGCATCATTTGGGTTATCTGAAATTTTTATGATGATATCATGTGGTGGCAGATTTAAGTATCATGGAGTTTGGTAGGGAAAGGACCCATTTTAAATGGACTAGAAATTCAGCCATGAAGAAATTACACTTTTGCCAGGAGAAACTCTGAGCAAAGTCCTTTCGCGGTTACCTCTTCATCAGTCAGTAAGAGTTAGAGTTTAATATGGTGGTATTTAGTATTGTTTGCCACTGACAGTTTTAATAGTAATATTTTAACTGTGATCTTTATTTTGAGGGAGAGGGCTAACCCAAAGCAAAAGCTGTAATGATTTAATTCAGAATTATCCTCTTTCTCTTTGGCTCTGTCTACAAATGTATCCCTTTTTCATATAAATGGCGTCAAGCTTCATTGAATTTAGCTCTGTCTTGTTAAGTACGTTAATGCTGTGTTCTGTCATTCATTACATGAGAATTAGTTGTCTATTACAAAGTGGGGGTTTTTGTTTGGAGCCTGATCTTCATGGGAAGAAGGCCACATGTGGCTTAATTTCCAGAATGCATCGAAGACCTGGCTTGTTTATCTGTAACTTTTACACCACTGAAAGTATTGGCAAAATGTTGGTCCTACCGTTGGGAGGACTACCTTATTTTAAACATGGAAGCCTAAAAGAGAAGAACACTCACCACCTGTATTAGACAGGGTTCTCTAGATTAACAGAATACACAGAATGAGTATATTTTTAAAAAAAGGGATTTATCAGATGGCTTACAGTTTGCAGCAATGTAGTCCCAGGTTCTGACTGCACGTGGAGGGTCAGAGGAACCAGTAGCTGGTCGAATGGTCTAAGAGCTGGAGTCTTAGGATTGGAGCAACCACTAATTCAGT
>PVJS01028547.1:0-25429 GCA_004027185.1 Glis glis | reverse complement strand
GATCCTCCGGTCTCCGCCTCCCAAAGTACTGGGATTACAAGCGTGCGCCACCACGCCCGGCTTAGTATTCTGATCTTAATTCTTGTGGAAAGATAATGAGTAGTGGTATAGCTGGGTCATATGGTGGTTCCATTCCTTGTCTTCTGAGAAACTTCCATACTGATTTCCATAGTAGTACTAATTTACAATCCCACCAACAGTGTATAAGAGTTCCTATTTCCCCATATCCATGCCCACATTTATTATTGTTTGTATTCTTGATGATTGCCATTCTAACTGTAGTTAGATGAAATCTCAGTGTAGTTTTGATTTGCATTTTCCTGATTGCTAATGATGTTGAACATTTTTTTTCATATATTTATTGACCATTTGTATTTCTTCTTTTGTGAATTATCTATTCAGTTCAATTGCCCAGTTTTTTATTGGGTTATTTGTGGGTTTTTTAGCATTAAGTTTTTTAGTTCTTTATATATTCTAGATATTAGTCCATTATCAGAGGAGTAGCTGACAAAGATTTTCTCCCATTCTATAGCTTCTCTCTTCATGCTTTTGATTGTTTCTTTTGCTGCACAGAAGTTTTTCAATTTGATGCCATTCCATTTATTGATTCTTAGTTTTACTTTCTGAGCTTTAGGGGTCTTATCAAGGAATTCTCTACCAGTGCCTTTATGTTGGAGAGTTGATCCTCTTCCCTCTTCTAGGAATTGCAAAGTTTCTGGTCTAATTTGTAGGTCTTTGATCCACCTTGAACTGACTTTTGCGCAGGGTGAGAGATGGGGTCCAATTTCACTCTTCTACATATGGACAACCAGTTTTCCCCAGCAGCATTTGTTGAAAAGGCTGTCTTTTCTTCAGCATATGTTTTTGGCTCCTTCATTGAAAACCAACTGGCTATACGTGTATGGATTTGCCTCTGTATCTTCTCCTCAATTCCATGGGTCTAAGTGTCTGTTTTCGTGCCAGTACCATGTTGTTTTTGTTACTATAGCTCTTACAATGATTAAATGAAGTAAAGTTTGTGAAGTGCCTGCTATGGCTATCAATATAGCATCAGCTATTATTTTCAAGACTGGGCTTTGAATGCACACTTGTCCTCTCTTCACAAGGAAGAGCTGCAACCGTGTCATTGTTCTTGTCCCAATCAGATTATCCCTTCTAGAAACAACATGTAATAACCCTGCCAATGACCACTGCAGTATATAACTGCAGGATCAGAAGCCTTCATAATTACTTCCTATTTACAAGCGTGCCATGCATAGTTATATTCAGTCACAAGAAAGGAACTCAGAGATGATCAGCATCAATTCCCACATTTGCCAGATGGGAAAACAAAGTCTCAGAGAGAAAGAAATATTTATCGATGGCCACACAGCTAAATATTAACAGAGCATGAAAGGCAGTTTATATTTGTGTTTTTGTTTTGATTTTGAACTTGAAAGAATTTTATGCTTTTAATTGAAACTTTGAACATTGTAGAAATTATTTCAAACAATGCTGTGTAATAAATGTGTTCTTAATTGTTTGGGCAATGCAATACAAATTTTCCAGTCTAAAATAAAATGTAAAAATAAAAATGTTGACCAAACTCCACTCTCAATTCTCCATTCCATCTTTGAAGGAAGTAGATTGTATTAGAAACATCTTGCATTGGGATGCAATAAAATTTGTATTTTTTTATGTGTAAGTATTGCTTTGATCTCTTCTGGAGGGAAACTGGGGAGTAGTGTGCTGGCATCTTCCATATGAAGATGTTGTAAGGATTAAATGATTGGTAACTTGTATCTCATTACCCCTCAATAAATGGTAGCTGTGATTCTCTTATTCCTGCATCCTATCCCTATGCCCCATTCCTGGCCATAAAAGACACATGGACTCTATACTTCTACACTGAGCATTTGGAGACCACATTAGTATATTTTGTTTATTTTGTTTATAGATCTGGAAACTAGTAAGACATGTCACCATGAATATACTCAGTAAAAGTGTATTGAATTTAACTAAAATATTGTGTTGCATTCAATGGTAAGAATTCAGATTGTGTGTGGAACACAAATTCATTTACACGCTTATTTGTATGTATAGATCCCACTACATGCTACACAGGATTTGATTTACTCCAATACAATACAAATATTATCCCAATGAAACTCAAATTGTTGTTTAACTAAAAGACTAGAATAAAGAACTAGCATGTACTATTTTTTTTGTACTGGATGTTGAACCCTGAGGCCTCTGAGCTGTACCCCCAGCCCTATTTTATTTTTATTTTGAAACAGGGTCTTGTTAAGTTGCTGAGGGACCTTGCTAATTGATGAGGCTGGCCTTGAACCTGTGATCCTCCTGTCTCAGCCTCCCACATAGAGGCATGTGCCACCATGCCCGGCATATGTACTTAGGCAATAACTGCTTCCTTGAATTCTGAGGGCTGGTGTGGTTGTTTGGCTTGTCTCCAACAGCTCCCTCTCATATGATGGTTGAGGAAGGAATCATGGCTTCAGCAGATCCCAGTCAGAAGCCATGAGCAAGTCAAAGCTCTCCAGGTCTTCCTTGGCACAGGCCGGGTGACTGCCCACCCAATCTTCACTAAGATGCTTGGAGGTGCACAGGTGACTTGTTTTAAAGTTGTCCCTCTTTTCTTCTAGATAAAACAAATCTCAGG
Organism: Glis glis; assembly: GCA_004027185.1. NCBI lineage: Eukaryota > Metazoa > Chordata > Mammalia > Rodentia > Gliridae > Glis > Glis glis. The sequence continues at coordinate 22,770 of PVJS01028547.1, read as the reverse complement.
AACAGCCCCTGTTTGTCCATCCAGTGGAATATGTCTCTATGCAGATTTTGCCATTGGAGCAATGAGGTGTGTTCTTGTCCATAGGGCTTTGCCAGTGAAGAGATTCCAGAAGGAAATCTTCACAGCGAAGTCAGGTGGGGGCATGATGATGGGTGACACATGTCTCTGTGGCTGCCAGCAGGGACAGGTGACGACTGAGGGCCAGGTACCACTTGCAGTGCTGTGACACCCTGTAAGTTCCCCCTGGAACACAGATGCAACCATTATTTGGCTGATTCACCCTGAATTGACCACAATTAGGTTTCCCACCATAAAAGAGAGAAAAGAGCATTGCCTATAAATTAAGATCAGTTATAGGCAAGGTGAACTTTTGGGCCCCTGAGCTTGGGAAATGAAATTTAGGTCAAGTATATACAACTAGGTAGGTTTAATCCTTATTATTTTTTCTGATTTTTACAGCGACCTATGCTTATAACAAATATTGTGTTTGTCCTGTCACCACCTGTTTTTCTGAAAAATATCACCTCATATTTATATAGAACTATATCATTTAAAGGATGTGTGTGTGTGTGTGTGTGTGTGTGTGTGTGTGTGCATGTGTGTCTGTTTGTATTATGGTGCTGGGGATTGAACCAGAGGCATTCTACCTCCAAGATACACCCCAGCCCTATTTTATTTATTATTTGGAAACAGAGTCTCACTTAAGTTGTAGAGAGTCTCGCTAAGTTGCTGAGGCTGGCCTCGAACCTGTGATCCTCCTGCCTGAGCCTCCCAAGTACTGGGATTATAGGCCTAGTCTACCATGCCCAGCCTTATTTTTATTTAATATCTCATTTAGTCCTAAGGACAACTTTGCAAGATAGGAATCTTGCTTCATATTGCAGGTGGGGAGAGTGAAGCTTCTGAAGCTTATATGAGTTACCTGGGATCACCAGCTACACACGGGGAGAGCCAGGATGAGAACTCCTATCTTCTAACTCCAGTGCCACCTTCTTTTTTCTTTTTCTTTTATTCAGTTCAGTTACCTTTATTATTATAGCTCCTTGTGAAACAATCTCTTCTCTATTTTACAGGGCAGATTATGTCTCTCTCAGTACAAATAAGTCAGTAGATAAGAAAGGGCCTTGGAACCAGTGAAGGGAGTCTCAAAAATTACCATATTTTTTGCACTGGTTGGTACTCCCCAAATTTGAAGTTAAGATTTTTTTTTCTCTTCTCAAACAACCAATACCTACTGATTCTTTAGGATTTAATCCCATAATATTATCCGCCTCCACTTTTTACTGGTTGGTGCATTGACTTCAGAACCTTTGCCCATTTCTTCTCCTCAAAAGCCTACTTACTAAGGAATATCAGGTAACAGATTGATGAGAAGTCCGAAGGCAACATCTGGGTCAAGGAGCAGAGATCAGCAGAGACCATTTCCTTCAGAGAGGAATTTTAAACTCCTCACGTCACCAGTCCAAGGGGAAACACCTCATGTTCATCACTGGAACTCAGAGGACCCTTCATTTACTCCTTATGTATTTATCATGTATTGAACCTTTCCTTTGTACTAGGAGCTGTCTTTATGCAGGGCATTCACCATGAGTAGGGCATTAACCTGGTCTTTACAGAGTTAATTTTAAGTGGCAAATAATGATCACAATTAAATCAGAAGTACAATAATGGAGATTGAACATCTGCACCACAGGTCTCCATTTGAATCTATGCCAACTATCTCCACTATTGTCATGGTGATGAGCATCCTTCTTATGAGTAGGGAGTGAGAGGAGGCCTGAGCAGATGGAAGGGGCTTCGACAGGAAGGTACATTTTAGTGGACCTTGAGTTTGTCGGGTGGTAGGCAGCACATTGTACAACTTGGCCTTCTCGGTGGCAAATGTGAAGTTGGGGGCCAGGTGTTGCTTTCCCCAGAGAATGATGGTTGGTTAAGACCTGATTTTGGAAGCACTGAGTGTAAAATATGGAAGCAATTATTAAAACAACTCTAATGAAATTTCCACTTATCATTGCAAGATTTGTGCAATGAAAAGGTAAAACACATGTGTTTTAATCTGAGAGCCCTTAATTTCAGTGGGATAGATAGACTGAGTAAAGCGGCTCAAAAGTCTAGTGCAGAACAATCAATCCCCTTCAAGAACAATCAATCGTATTTGTCTGGTGTTAAACGGGGATCAGATTTTTTTAAGTCAGGGAAGAACAAGAGCTAAATCAGGCAAAATAAGCAGAATGAACTTCTATGGACATCACCTTTATAATATAATGGCCAGAGGGTTCCTCCCTCTCACAGGTAGTGCTCAGTGTACAATAGTTTGACTTATGATGGTGCCAAAGCATCCCCATACAGCCATTCTGTTTTTTTTTTTTTTTTACTTCCAGCATGGTCTTCAATAAATTACATGACATATCCAATACTTCATTATAAAATAAGCTTTGTGTTAGATTATTTTGCCCAAATGTAGACTAATGGAGTGCTCTGAGCACAGTTAAGGAAGATTAGGCTAAGGCATGCTGTTTGCTGGGTTAGGTGTAGTAAGTGCATTTCTGACTTCTGATGGATTCACTGGGATGTGACTCCTTTGCAAATGGAGGCTCACCTGTACTTACTATGAGCCAAGTGCACACATAACCCATCCGTCTGTTGTCAGCACCTCCAGTCTTATCCCTGCGGTTTTACTACTGTCCCGCCCCTGAAGAGCAATAGTGTCGCCTGTTCACAGTCACTCATAATCCAGTAAGACTAACTCCTGACACCTTGCCACTGTTGACACAGAATGAGTGTTATTCCAACTCTCTAGCACACCTATGGTGTGAGAGTGGAGGGGCTCAGCACCTGAAATCACTTGACGAGGCGTTTAGTTTTTATTATAATAATCCCTTGCTTTTATCATTCTCACAGATACGACTGAAAATGAATGAGCCTTCAAACAGTCACCTGAAATTCCAGTCCCAGGAACATGCCAGAATTTAACTTTTCAATGGACTCCAATCTAGTTCCCACCAAAATCTGAGCTGAGTAAAATAGTGTTCATGAAAGAAGCATAAGGGGACATCTTCTCCACTGAACGCTCCAGGAGGGATGTGTGTATGTGTGTATGTGTGTGGGGTGTGTGTGTGTGTGTGTGTGTGTGTGTGTGTGTGTGTGTCCAGCAATGTCTTTGACCATCCTGCTCCAGTTTCGCCCTCTAAGTTCTCTCCTATAGTGAAGGGCTCGTAAGACTAGATGCTGCGTTTCTCAGAAACCCGGCCAGTGGAGAATTGACAAAGTACATCAAAGCGTTGGTGTGCAAAGTTGGAAGGAGGAAGAAAAGCAGCCGCTTTCCTTCTTATTGCTTCTCAGGCACAGCAGAGGCTCCAGGTTTGGAGACATATGGAAGGTGGTCATGGTTCCAGGCATTTTGCTGTGCGTGGTCCACCTTAGTACTGGAAACACTGCTAGAAATCCCCTATGATTCTTGCAACTTCCTGGATCCCTGAGAGCTAGAAGCCAACACTGGACTTAAAGGCCCTTGTTGTTCCTTCTGGGGCTGCTCGTTGCTGGATACCCACAGGGCTTGCAGGCTTCTGCTCAAATGACCACTGCGTAAAAGTGCACTTTCATCATGTTGCTCAATCTCCCCCTCCTCTATTCCTCATTGCACATATTCCATCTTTAAATTTTTTATTATGTGTTTATTCGATGAACTTGCAATGTCAGTTCCAGAAAAGCTGGGACTTTGTTGTATTCGCTGCTGTATCCTCAACACCCAGAACAGTTCCCAGAATATTAAAAGTGCACAATAAGTGTTTGTTGAATGAATGAATGTGTTGAATACATGAATATATTTAAAATAGTTAATAATAATAATAATAATAATAATGGTAATAATTGACTGCTGTGAGCAGTTCTATATGGTATACATTATCTCATCAAATTCTCCAGAGAATTCTCCCCACAAGTGATATAGGAGGCAGCCAGGGTTATCTGCCAGCATCCCATTCTCCTTGAGGCAGTGTTTGGCTCAGGGGTACAAGTCAAAGGGAAGCCCAGAATCTTTGATGGCTGGAGGACAGACTTCTTCCTTCTGGATAAGAAGCATGAAGCATGTGGTGCAGGATACTACAGCAATCGTTCCACTACCACAAGCAGACTCAGCTTAAGGATGAAACCAGTAAGATGGAAAGCAAAGGAAAGAGAAGAATTTGGGCCCATGCTGACATCGTTGAGCTGCTGGACCAAACCTTACCTGAAGTACATTTTATTTCTTTCATTTATATAGACCAATCAATTCCCTTGAGAATTTAATCCAGCTTGTTTTGTTTGTTTGTTTGTTTGTTCTTGTTGTATTACTTACTTGCAACTGAAAGTTGTTAGGTTGAAGGCAGAGAGGAACCAGGCTGCACAAGAATGGGGAGGGGGAGCAAAGTTTTATTCCAACATCTGTAAGCAGGCAGGCTGATACCAAGACTGGTGTCAGCACCGAAAGATAGTGTGAAAGTATTATTTATAGGGAAGGGGTATGCAAATCATACAAAAGATCTACAAGTTTGTGAATTTTTTAGCACAGCCTGAAATGAGAGGTGCTAGCTTCTCAGAGTCCAAACGGAAGGGAACAATCTTCAGAGTGTCACAGAGCAACATAGAGTGGCTTTTCAGGGTCTGAACTGGAGGGAACCTGGACTTCTCATGGTTGACATAGTACGGAATAATCTTTAGCACAGCACAGCATCTGTAACAGAATAGGACAAAAAAATCTCCAAGGGCAACTGCCCCGCAGAAATTAAGTAGCATAGGATTTTGTCCTAACAAAAGTATCTTAACTAATTCAGGTAGATACTATTTTGGGTGTATGTGCTGGGGATCAAGTCCGGGGGAGGGGATTCTACCTCTGAGCTACACCTCCAGCACTATTTTGTTTGTATTTTGAAACAGGGTCTCACTAAGTTGCTAAGGGTCTCACTAAATTTTTAAGGCCGGCCCTGAACCTGCAATCGTCCCGTCTCAGCCTCCCAAGTATGGAGGATTATACGCATTCACCACCATACCTGGCCAGGTAGATAATATTTAGTAGCTGTGGGATCTAAAGCCAATTACTGAACTTCTCTTTGCTTCTACTGGCTCATCTATAGAATGAGGAAAAGCAATGAGCTCTGGATTTGCCCTGGGGATTAAGAGATAATGTAGGTAAAGCACAGAGCAGAGTGCCTGACACCTAGTAAGAAGTCTATGTGTGGCCTGATAGTACTTCAAGAAGCACTGTGATACAAGAGACAATGGAGGACTATAATTACGTTAGGTCAGATTCGAGATGCCGAAGCATATTTACTCTATCACCACAGAAATCCATATTGATATACTGTTGACATGTCAACCTTTGGATCTACCCTGTGAGCTTGTAGAACCCAGCAGACAGGACGACGCCTTAGTAGTCTTCGCATCTGTCCCAGCATTGTGCCAGGCACATGGGGAATGCTTCATTAAAGTTTATGGAACTAGAGAATTAACCTGTGAGAGCTGGGTATGGTGGCACATGTCTGTAATCCCAGCACGTAGGAGGCTGAGGTGGGAGGATCGCAGGTTTGTGGTCAGTCTCAGCAATTTAGCAAGACCCTCAGCAACATAATAAGACCCTGTTTCAAAATTTAAAAAATAAAATAAAATGGGGCTGGGGGTGTAGTTCCTGGGTTTAATCCCTAGTACACCAGACACACACACACACACACACACACACACACACACACACACACACACAAATTAACCTGCAAGAAAGACACCTGAGAAGGGAAGAGATAATGGGGCAAGTGTTAGAAATGATATAACCGATGGACCAGGTTTCAGAAGTGAACAAGAGTGGAGGAGACCAGAACACAGGTGGAGGGATTAGCCTGAGAAAGGGGAAAGGTTAATAATAAATAGGATCCAATTTCTGTCCCCAAATGACCATTATCACATTTTTTTAGGCTATGCATGCAGCCAGGCACTAAATATTTCCTAATGATTATGACTATAGCAAAGCCTGGGAAAAACATTTGTAACTGAAAAAAATATCACAATGACCTTTCCTCCAAGAGCACTGGGACCAGTGTATTTATGTTTATGTTAAATATTAAACTGAATAGGACTTTTTAAAAAGACAACTATAGTGTTTTCTCATAATATTAATTTCACTACATAATAAAGAACTGTGAAAATGGAACAGCTCCAACAAAGAAGAGAAATGAGTTGCTTGAGGTCCCAAGTAACATAAATAAAAGCAGTAATAAATACCTTGGCCCTGTCTAGTAGTAGTTTTAGAAATATTTCTCATTTTTTTTTCACCAAAAGTTGCATTAGGGAGAACAAAGTATGTATTGTTGCTTCTTTTTGAACGTGGATTAGTCATGGATGAAGCAGTTTGGAGTAAACCAAATCCAGCAGTCCCATTGTTTATGGGTTGAGCAGCAACAGTAACACTCCAGGCACGGGGCTAGCCCTAGAGACACAGAGATAAACGAGTCATGAATGCTACCCTCATCGAAATTACATATTTTATTACCTCACATCCAACTAATTGGAACTTGTCTATAATCATGTTTAAGGAGAAAGAAGTCCAATAAAAGAAGCTAACATTTCCTTTCTTTCTTTCTTTCTCTTTCTTTCTTTCTTTCTTTCTTTCTTTCTTTCTTTCTTTCTCTCTCTCTCTCTCTCTCTCTCTCTCTCTTTCTTTCTTTTCCTTCCTTCCTTCCTTCCTTCCTTCCTTCCTCCTTCCTTCCTTCCTTTCTTTCTTTCTTTTTTTTTTTCTTTCTTTCTTGTACTAGAGATTGAACCCAGGGACATTCTACCTCCAAGCTACACCCCAGGATTTTTTTATTTTTTGTTTTGGAAACGGGGTCTTGCTAGGCTGCTGAGAGTCTTGCTAAATTGCTGAGGCTGCTCTGGAACCTGCAGTCCTATTGTCTCAGCCTCCCAAGTACTGGGATTTCAGGCGTGTGCCACCATGCCTGGCTAACATTTTTCATTTCTGTGATTGTCCAGTGTTCTCATATAACCCTCCCAGGCTGCATCAGTAGGAACATGTCCTCCTTCTTAGAGGTTTGAAAAGTGTGTATAAATTTAAAAAACACACACACACAACAGAAACCACCCTGAGCAGATCTGAGGAGAGCAGGTGTGTGCATCAGTCCAGGAGCATTCTGGGCACCTTTATTTCTATGCACGGGAAGATCTGTTTCTAATCTGGATCCTGTGCAGGAAGTGGCTTGTATTGCCAGAGGGACTTCAGATGTTCTTTTTGAACTTCTCCCACAACTTCTCCTTTCCTCTTTCCTGTTCTCCCTCCAATTGCCCATGTTCCTGCAGACAAGAATACTTCTATGAGAAAGATAGAAAGCTGTGGCATGATGCATGGCTAGCACTTTGCAGGACAGAATAAAAGAAAGCAAGGCTTTCTAGGTTTTACTAGTGGATAAAGCCCTAAAAATGAAGATATACCATAAGTACAAGCTTTGGGGCAAATGCATCAGCAAAGTTTAAGACTCAGAGGAAAGATAATGGAAGAAACAGCAGACATCCCAGCACTGGTACTACATGTGTGATTGGAGTGAGGGATTCCTAAAGGAAGGCACAGACTGTTCCAGATAAGGGATTGCTTATTACCAAGGCCCTAACGATGATAGAGTAGATGTATTCAGTGTTGACTATTAGCCAGGCATTATGTTAGTGCTTTACATACGCCATCCATACTTACTCCAACTTGATCCAAGGCAACTCTTCCAGATCACTACTGTTATTGTTCCAATTATATGGATAAAGACAGTAAGACTCAGAGAAGTAAAGAAACTTCCCAAGATTACATGGCCAGAACTCAAACACATGTCTGTCTAATTGACTTTGCTTGTATCCACTATGTTCTACTACTTTCTTAACAGGGAGGAACTAGAAACTGATAGCAGAATCCATTGTCGATACTTTATGATCTGTTGTGTATATACTGTTTGCGGTTGCAAGTTATGCAATATGGTTTTTATTCTATAGAGTGAATTCATTCATTTATTTTTTAAAAAGCCCTTTGTCCTTTATAACATATACCTGTAAAACAATGCCTGTAATAATTCTGGAGATAAAAGACAAACATAAAAATTTCAGCAAGTAACTGGAAACCATAAAAATTGGGACATTGCTTATTTTCAAAAGAAACGAGTGGAAATTTAAGAACTGAAAAATGCAGTAATGAAAGTTAAAGACCCAATGGATGGATTTAGCAGTAGTAAAAAGGTGGAAAATAAGGGGAGAAAGGCATTTAAATATAGGAGGTTTAGCATGCACTTAATTGGAGTCTCAGAAGGAGAAAAGAGGAAGGCTAGAGGTTAAGAATTTCCTTGCTGAGGTGCATATTTATTCCTCACATTTTACCTTTTTTTAAATCAGGATGTGTCTTATGATTGATAGCATATTACTTTTAGTAAAGCAATTATCAATGATCATTGCCTGTATACTTATGAATATCAGAAGTGCAAGCATGAAAACTTCCAGAAAGAGGGTCAGTAGTTGGGAAGAAAATCCCAGAGACAATAATGAAGCACTCCTTTCACCTCCTAGGAAATAAATAGATACAGGGAGAGGATGGAGGAGATCAGTCAGATGTGTTTAACGTTTTCTAAGAAGTCAGTAGTAGGCTACCTCCACATACTTTGAAAGTCAGATTATGAGCCCATCATTAATGGCTTTTAGTTCCTTTCTGGAAGCTTCGAGGAAGAACTCCACACAGGCAGTAGCCAAAAAGTGATTCAGATTTGGATTCTTCATGGGAAGAAGTTTTAGGAATACCCGTGTAGGTAATTTATTTTGTGTATATTCTCCTTGTTGAATACTGTGATGATTAATTTTATGTGTCAGATTGGCCAGACCATGGAATGCTTCTGTGAGGATGTTTTTGGATGAGATTTAAATTTAAACTAGTGGACTTTGAGTAAAGAAAATTGTTTTCCACAATTTAGGTAGGCCTCTCCAATTCAATATAAGCCTAAAAAGAACAAAAGGTTGACTTCCCCAAATAAGTGGGAATTCTTCAACAGACTGCCTGTGGAATAGAACTGTAACTCTTTCTAGAGTCTCCTCCCTGGCAAATTTTGAACTTGTCAAGTTCTTACAGCCATGTGAGTCAATTTCATAAAGTAAATTTTTCCCCTAACTCCCTTTCTCTGTATTACCTGGAAGGTGGTAAAAATACCAAGTACCACTAGATTTTAGTAAGTCAACGTTGGATGTTGTAACTTGTCATATAACCACTGATAGTAAAAGAAGGTATACATTCAAACTAATGGAGAAAAATGTAGTAACAAACAAAAACTCCCAAAGACAGAGACTAAAGGGGAAAAGAAAGTATAGAACAAACAAGACAGTCAGAAAGCAAATGTTATATTAAACCATATGGAATTGTTGGTTTGTAGTAAAAACAATGGTCAAATATTGACAGCTTCATATAACTTAACCTGTAGTAAGATAGAAAATTTATACCCAAGTATATAAGAGATAATGATAACCCTGTTATCAGACTTCACATTAATAACACTGGATGACCCCATAAAGCAATGTTTTCAGACTCTGGGTAGAAAGGATACTGAATATAGATTACTATACTTAGCCAAACTAGTAAGTGCCAAGTTAGATATTTTTGAACAGGTAAGAACTTGCTAAGTTTACTGTCCACACACACTCATTTAAAAAATTACTCAAAAAGAAACAGTAGCAAAGATTGTTTTAAAAATCCAAATAAATAGAATGACATAAAAGACAGTAGCATTTGGGTATAAACAGTAGCATTTGGGTATAAATGCAGAAGTAAAAGAAGAGATAGGAAGAAATGAAGAAACACTACTTGGAAGATTCTTTGTTAAATGGCAAAGTTTTAATGCAGAACATTGTTTCTCAATCAGGACTATTTTGATCCCTGGGGAAATTTGGCAATGTCTAGGAATACTTTTGTTTTTTACAACTATAGTAATGATTGCTACTGGCACCCAGTGTGTCGAGGGCAAGAATGCTGCTAAACAGCCTACACTGCACAGGACAGCTCTGCAGAACAAAGAACAATGGGTTCCAAAATGTCAACTGTGTCAAGGTTGAGAGACTCTGATGTACAGGATTCATATCCTTCACGTTATATCAAGCCATATTACTTATCTTTACATAAATGGTATATTCCTAATTATAACAGAGTCCTTAGGATTATGCAAAAGAATAGAGCACTTATTATATAATAATATAATTAAGAAAAACTCATGGTGAAGGAAGGAAGGATGGAAGGATGTGCACATTACACATCACCTGGGGATCTTGCTAAAATATAGACTTTCTTTTAGGAGGCCTGGGGTGAGGTCTGAAATTTTGCATTTCTAACAGCTCCTAGTCTATCACCTGGAAACTTTTAATATTTTTCTTTTACCTTTGATGCTTTGCCATTTCACCATGAAAACTTTCACAATAAAAACTTATCAATCACTTATGTCTGTTATTATTCTTTTATTTGAAGGTAAAAACCATCCAACTGTATATCACTGAAGCCCCTTTTGTTAGTTTTAAATTACTAGCAAGCAAGAAATAACACTGAAATATGTCTCACTTTAATTGGTTCCTTATGGTTGTTTTTGTTTCTCTTTCAAAGAGGAGTTAGAGGTTTTTGATTGCTTTATAGCTAAATTTTTACATTTATCTCCTCTCTGGTCTGTATTCCTCTAAGGTCAGAGTTTTGTTCACATGTCTGTGCTGATGAAAAGCTATTCATTCATGGATTAATTTCATACCATTTGATGGTCACTTGCTAGGTGTCCTATTCTATTAAGGGCTGAAAACACAATGGTTTATAAGCCATGCAGTCTTGTTGGAGTACTTCTGGGAAAGCTTTTGCTTTCTCGAGAAAAAGGTACAGCTGGAGAAACACTGCACTTTTCTTCTCGCCTTGAACACAGGAAGTGACCAAAAGACCTAGAGAATTGCAGAGTAGACATCTCTGAGCATCGCTGACCTGCAGAATACACATCAGCTTTGGCTTTCTGGGTTTCTGGTTATGTGAGGAAGCAAGTCCTCACTTCTTGAGCTGTTAGTCGGGTATGCTCTTCCTTGCAGCTGCAGGCATCTCTGACTAATATAGCATATGCAAACAATCAGGAAATGTCTATTTCCCAATGACATTATCAAGTCCTTATAATAAAGGTTAATGATGGCGCATGGCAGATTTTATATTAAACATAAGTGGTAAATTGGCGACAAGATATGTAACGTTATTGCTTTCAAGAACAGAACTAGAACCAATGAACCAAAGTTTCAGTGGGCCAGATTTGGATTCAACATAAATTAGACCTTTCTAAAAATTACAATATTCCAGTAGTGGCATGTGCTGTCTTACAAAGAGATTAGTTTCTTACCAAAATTTTCAGGAAGAAGTAGGAATGCCATGGAAGGGATTCCCACACTGCATGGAAAGTTAGAAGAGACAGAAACTTCTAATATTTCTTCTTACCCTAAGGTTCTAACAGCAATTTCAACGAGTCTGTGATGTTGTAATTTATAAAAAGAAATATATATATAATATACATATATTGGTGTTTGTATCTGTTTCTGGCACAGAGCTCCTAAAACCCTTGGAATTTCCTAAGTGCTAAGAGCAATAAAGGTGAATGGAATATCTTTTGTTGTTCATAACAAGCCCCTTTCAACCACACCTGAGTTTAATTTAATGAGGTGACTTTTGGAAAGTCCGGAATAACCACAGAATGGGGGCTGATTGCCAGGGGTACCAACCACATGATTAGAGGGGAGGGTTGAAGGCTTGGAGATTGACTTAATCACCAATGGCCAATGATTTAATCAATCATGCCTACATAATGAGGCCCCTATAAAATCTCAAAAGAATGGGTCTGGAGAGCTTCCAGGTTGGTGAGTATGCGGAGGTGCTGGGAGGTAGCGTGCCTGGAGAGGACGTGGGAGCTCCACTCTCCCTCCCCCACACCTTGCCCTATGCATCTCTTCTATTTGCTTGTTCCTGAGTTGTACCCTTTATAATAATTGGGTAAACGGAAGTATAGTGTTTCCCTGAGTTTTGTAAGCCATTATAGCAAATAATCAATTATGAGGCAACGGTCAGGGGAACCCCCAAGTTGTAGTCAACTTGGACAGATGTATAGGGTATTCACTACTTGGGATTGGTATCTGAAGTGGGAGGGGCAGTCTTGTGAGACTGAGACCTTCACCTGTGGGGTCTGCATTAATTCCAGGTAGTTCATGTCATGATCAAATTGTAGGACACCCAGTTTGAGCCCAGAGACTTGGAGAACTGGTTTATGTGGAAAAACTATCTCTTGGTGTCAAGAAATGAAATGAAGAATAGAGAGTATAGTGAAGTGTTGAATGTTTAGAGACAGACAGGGGGTTCTCCTTCAGAGAAGAATATGAAGGAGTTCCCTTTGTAGGGTCAAAATCAAACAGGCTTTATATCAAAAACTTTAAAACTGTTAAACCCCAAATTCAAATGGCCAGAGCATTCCAATTCCTCAATTCTGATTGAGATTATACAGGACAGTTAGAGATAATAGTAATTTCATTGGACTCCCACTTATAAAAATGAAACATTTTATTTATGTACAAAATGATTTGTTTCTTCTATGAGTCAACAGGCGTAGGAAAATGGGACTTAGTAAAAAAAACAAAAACCCTAGACTTTTAAATATATTGACAGGGTAAATTTATACAGGTTTAATAAAAGCTGCCTATTAGATGTGTTAGATGAGTTTTAATTCAGCAAAAGAAATTCTTCACTTTTAGCTAAAAATACCCTGTAAACAATTACAGTTATAACTCTGGGTGATTATTTCATAATCTTGACATTATAGAAAAGTCCAATATGTTAAGATATGATTTTCAAACATTGCAACAAAAATTATCATTAAAAAACACACACATACACCCCATTTAATGTTTAAGGATAAAACGAGAGCCTTGCCAAAAATGGCATAGCCACACGGCCTTCTGCCCACGCAGAGGGGAAATGGCACACCCCTCTCAAGTTACATGACTCACTCACTACCTGAGAGATAGAGAACATGTGACACAGGCCACTCTGGAGGAGTAAGAACATATTTTAAAAGATAATTGTAAGAAATAAGTCACTTTTTTATTGTTAGTTAAAAAAGTCATTGTGCTATTTGTACAGAGTTTGAATTGTGTTCCCCTAGATTAAGCAGTTTGATTCCTTCTGGAAAATGCCAACATGAACTATATGAGGACTTTCCACTGGATTTATTGAGCATAAGCAAGCATAGGAACAGGCACTGTGTTAGGTGCTGGGGTACAAGGGTGAATAAAAGCAATGTGATCTTGGATTTTATAGAGCTTCCAGTCCTTCCAGAATATCATGTAACTAAAATGCAATGGGATACAAAATTATTAATATATTCCTTTTAAATGTAAGTCAGTTCTGTCTAACATCTATAGTAATATAAAATTATTAGACTATTGGCTGATTTTAGTTAAGTTAAATAACATAAATGACCTTCCTAAACCCTATACATACAAGTCAAATTTATAATTAATACCAAATCTAACTTTTTAAAGTCTGTGATTGCCTCATGAATATTTATAATATTCATGAGTACTTTTATACTCAGCTTTTTGTTTTCATCTAAGGTATGGGTGGTTTTATGTTTGCATGAATGATTTAATTTACTTTGCCATTTTTGCCATTTATGAATGCTTCTTAATGTGTATCTATGGAGAGGCTGATGGGCTCTTTTGCAGAGACATGCTTAAATACAGTGGGTGAATTTTGACACAGGTGTGTAAGTACTGCTATAACTGGCTTCATCAGTATAATTGTCTGAAGAATTGATTATTCAAGAACAGGTTTCCCCTCTTCCCCAACCCTAGCCATTTTATTTCTAATGACACTTCCAATTGAAAAACATTCCAAATCCAAGCTGGTTGCATTGCTGAGTCATGCTAAGTTATGCAATATTATGTTACATTTCCATCTGGCATTAGATAATATGATAGAATATGGTAGAACCTTTCATTTTTTACTTTAATATGTGTTTACCTTATAGATATATTTCAAGATGCTACTGCAATTCAGCGTTTGTCTTGCAAATGTGTTCTATAGATACTCCTTTATGATGGCCACTAAAAGGTAAACATTTATAACACTCATTGTCTAAATGTGTTTTTTTTCCATCCAAATGTTAAACATTATTGGCATTCATTTGAAGAACTTGTTAAGCTTCTAAAATTTTGTACCAGCAAGTATCTGGAATATGCCTTGAAGCAACTTCTGTTTACAGACAAAGTCTGTAAGATATCCAAATACCACTGTGATGTGTTTACAGTTTATAAAAGAATTAAATATCAAGTCCTTTCGGGTGTGCATTTCTAAATGAGCATTAGCTGAATTGGGGGGAAAACTAGAAAATTTTCATATCTGGCACATGCCAAATGAATGATTGCATTCATTTTCCATTTACAACCTACTTGTGGTTGATGAGGGACTTTCTAATGGTCATTAAGGTCATGACTGGGAATTGGTTTACTTTTGTAAATGCATTTCACCTGGAAATGTCATTTTTGTGCAATCAGCTGCATCATCTTGGGTCTATGAGCAATGATGCTGAACTACTGACAGATGGAGAATTTTGAAATGAGTTCCAACTAATTCTGACAGCCATCACTTCCCACCACCCTTGGTTAAAAATTAACTTCCAATAATAGGGGAACAAAGATGATAAAACCTACCCAATACCTACAAAAGATGTTTAGTATCACGAATTGTCATCCATAATTTCTTTTTTTTTTTTTTGGAGAGAGAATGAGTTGATCTAGGGAGTTATGATGACTACTGAATAAACCCCAAAGTTCATTATACCATATCTCCTGCCAAATTAAACTCATAAGCCTGAGGAAGCTGCCTCCCAGGAAAAATCATTGTTAAAGGATTCACAAAATACTATGTTGATCACAAGGAAGTGTGAAATTTTACCTGTGGAGTTTTAGTTCAGTTGGTTCTCCAGGCTTGTCTTGAAATGAAATGAAGAATAGATATGGTGTATTTCTTCAAGAGTCAAGATCATTGAGAACTGGCGATGTAGCTCAGCAGTAGAGCATGTGCTTTACATACACAAGGCCCTGGGTTCTAGCCTCCAGCACCCTCCCCCATTATCAAAGTATTTAAGAGATTACTCTGGTTGGCTGGCTTTCATAAATTGCTAATTAGTCTTTGATCGCAGCAGAAAAGGTAGCCAAGAAAGAAGCCTCTCTCTTTATAGGCTTTGAAATTGGTGAGTTAGGATCATGGACTTTTAGCCTTCAGCAGCATAAACAAACACCCAATTGCTTGAATGATTTATATTCCAATGGCAAAGTCTCAGGGTGGCTTCATCAAAGTACAGTCAAATAGATGACTTTGGCAGAAGCATTAGCTTGGAGTTAAAGACTGGTTTTGGAAAAGTCCACATGAAAGGTAGCCAAGGAACACAGACCTACGTTACTGTAATTACTGATGGATGTTTTCTACCTTTTCCCACCATGCACCTCTCTTTTTGATACCTTCCATTTCCTTCTGACTTTGCTGCTCATGTGCCAGTGATGGTCAGGTAAATGTGAGCCCTCCTGATACCAATTCCTGGCTTTTTTTTGGGGGGGGTATATTAGAAAGGATGGAAGAATGGTGGTTGTGAGGGAAAATTAGTGGAATTTTATAAGATAAGTAGGTGAAGATGGTAATGTAAAAAACATATGTTACAGTACTATAAAATGAAAAAATAGCAGTACTAGTCATTATAATAGAAGTGTGTTTGAGCAGATATATAAATTTGAGGATAGGTATTCAGTAGATGTAGTCCGGTGGAGTTGCATCATGTAGTTTTAGGTCACTTGTGCACCAGGAATGATTTAATTCAGAAACTCAGAGGACAATATTTTAAGTCTTGGTATCAAGATTTACCTATTTATCTATCTCAAAGAGAAGGAGCTGGAAGGTAGAGAATGCACATGAACAGATGAGAGTTCAAGTGGTAATCACCTTAATACAATAAAAAAGGAAATTTCAGCTTAATTTTGGAAATAATGTAAATGTTGTATATCTTTGCAAGGTCATAGTAAATGTAAGCCTTTTTTTAATTTTCTTCAGTACTGGGGATTGAACCCAGGGGTGTTCTACCACTGACCTATATCTCCAGCCCTTTTTATTTTGAGACAGGGCCTTGCTAAGTTGTCCAGACTAGCCTCGAACTTGCAATCCTGTCTCAGCCTCCTGAATCGCTGAGATTACAGGCATGCAACACCCCATCTAGCTTATATGTAAGCATTTTATGGGAGATTTGGGAAAAGTTAATCCTTTACATCTCTTCTCTGTATTCAAAATTGATTCATAAAATAGACATAAATAAGATATGGATGAGAGTCCTTACAATAGGTATAGGTTCCCCCCTCCCTCCACTTCTCTAGTTAAGATCTTGTAATTTTTATCTACCCAGTTCCGTGAAGGAACACGCCTACTCAACACTCTGGGATAGGGGCTGAGGGAGCATGCCTGTGCATACATACAACCTATGCTCCCCAACCCCTACCTCAGGATATTGGAGCACAGAGATAGCTCAGTTAGGTCCTCACTGAGGAAAAGAGGAGTTCCCAAAGATAAAGTGAGACCTAAAGTGACCCCAGCTTAGAAAAAAGCCCGTAGCCCCCACCAAATTTAATAGATAATCATCAAAGTGGTTTTTATGACTGTATAAAAGGTATTTTCCAAGTTTGAGTGAATACATGGGTGTTTTTATTTTACTTTTAATTTATTTTGTTATGAAAACTTAAAATATTTTATTTGTGATAAAAGTGGAATCTGTGAATTTCCAGATTATATAAGGTGATCAAATGTGATGTCCTCAATACTTAATGTTGTTACATAAATCAATAGAAAATAAAACCAGCAGCAATCCCAGTTAAAAGTGAGTGAAGGCCACAAGGAATAAATTAGAAATAACCAATAAAGATTAAAAAAAAGTTTACGGTCTCTAGTGGCTAAAGAAGTTAAAATAAAAATACTGAAAAGATTCAGTATTCTATTCTTTTTTTTTTTGAAGGTAAAAGGATTGTTTAATCTTATATATGAGTAATTCACTTTTAATTATTCCCTCCTAAAATATATGGGATATTAACTAATTAAATATAAAGTTTCATTCCATTCAATGAAAAATATTTGTTGACAGTGCAATAAATCACTAAATGGTATATGACTTAAAAGCATATACACAGTACATTTGTGTATGTATAGACACACCTATTTAATTATACATAGCATATCTAAATTAGCAAGATGGCAAATGTATTTGTTTTTTATTTTTATTTATTTTTTTATATTCATTTATTAGTGCATTGTAATTATACATTTGATAAGTGTCAGGTTAGCAGAATCATACATGCACATATTGCTCATCACTATTCTATTCTAAATATGAAGTTGTAGCCACGGATGCTGGCATTCTCTTTTATGATTGGTCAGAATTGGGTTTTGGGGAACCAATGACCTTTGCACAATTTTGATCCTTAATTTGAATGATTGTCTGTGGGCTGGCTAGGGCCCTTATTCCCTGGTGCCCATCAGCCTCTCACCTTCCTGCTCACCTCCCCCAACCTCACAGAAAAAGTCCTTGAAAAAAGAATCAATGCTTTGTGAATGCCTTCAGCAATACTTTTCTACATGTCCGAACAGTAAGTTATTTTTGTTTTTGATATAAACACTCTGAGCTAAATAGAATTTGCTTGTAATTATAAAATGCATACATCTTTCCAACAAACCTTGGATGTAATCAATTTACTGACCTTCCTCCCAAATGACCATATCACAGTGAACATGTGACTTGAAATTATTTTCTATCTTTTGTATAGTTTTCCATATGCAAAGTGTTAGCCACACTGTAGACAGAGGCATTGCATCGTCTAGTGATGACAGCAACCATTTTTTACTAACATTAGTTCCAAATCCCAACTTTGCCACTGTCCAGTTGTGTTATCTTTGACAAATTATTTAACTTTTCTAAGCAAAATGGGAAAAATAAATGTTATTTATACACCACCATCTGAAATCCTCATGGCTTACATGTTTTTGAATTCAAACGTTTTTGCTTTAGAAAGGCAATATAGGCATATATATGTATTTACATAATACCCCTGGTGATTTCTGAGGCAACATCCCATAACTGAACATTAACATATCTGAAGCAAAGCCTTTAAATGTTAACACAAAGTAGGATAAAGACTGTTGACGGTTTTATATTAGTAGAAATCAGGTTTTACTGCCCCAAATTACAAATAACTTACTTTAAAAAATCTTTGGTTTTAGAATTGTGAATGAGGAAATTGTTGATCTGTAACATTCATTATCTTTTAAAATTAATTTTAATTCATAAATAAAACTTGCATGTATGTATTATATATATGATTGTTAACATATACAAATTTTGTGAGGAATACGTGAAAAGTGAACTTGGAGCATTTATTTTATAATAAGAGCTCAAAAACGTATAACTGTCTTCATTAAGAAACATAGACTGATGGTCTCTTCCTTCACAAAGGATGGGACTCTATGAGGCTCATAGCTTGAAAAGTCAGTCTCAAAGTAAGGTTAGAGTATACCATTCTGAAATTTGTAATTTCATTAACATCAAAGCTCTTATTGGCAGTTATTTTCCATATTTCCAAGTTATTTATGTAACTTGGAAAAAAAACAAGAAAACTTAAAAATAAAATATACTTATGAATATGAATCCCTCTTTAGATTATTAAGGACAAATTCAAAGTACATGATTAGTTCTGCTATAGCTATTTTGAAAACAGGAATTTGCTCCTATACAATTGATGTTATTTGAACATAATGTGAATTTTGTGCTTGCTTGTACAAGGGAAGTGGGCTCCTTATAAAAGGCCCAGTTTGGTGATCTTTTCTTTCTCCCACTTTTGGTCTTCTACCATGGGACCATGTAGCAAGAAGCTCCCCACCAGAGGCAAAAACCTCTCCTCTAGACTGTGAGGAAATAAATTTCTGTTCTTCATAAATTTTCCAGTCTGATATTGTTATAGTAGCATAAACAGACTCCATCTATATTTTAGCATGTAAGTGTAGTTAAGTATGACACCCAGACACATAAGAACATTTACTTCAACTAATCTTAAAAAGTAGAAAAACATAATATAATCTTATTTCTTAAAATGTTACTGTGTATTGCTGTTTCAATCTCTTTGCTTGTTACTGGTCCTTCTTGGGACCCAGCTATATCACCCTTCTAGAGCTGATAAACAACTTCAGCAAAGTAGTTGGAGACAAAAATCAACTTGCAAAATTCATTAGCTTTTCTATATATCAATCATGAATCCTCTGAAAAAGAAATCTGGAAAACAATTCCATTAACAATAGCCTCAAAAAAAAAATACTTTGGAATAAATCTAACCAAGGAGGTAAAAGATTTTCACAATGAAAATTATAGAACACTACAGAAATAAATTGAAGACCTTAGAAGATGGAAAGGCCTCCCATGTTATTGGATAGGCAGGATAAATATTATCCAAATGGCCATACTACCACAAGTGATATACAGATTCTATGCAACACCTATTAAAATACCAATGTCATTCTTCACAGAGCTAGGAAAACAACAACAAAAAAAGTCCTAAAATTCATATGGAAAAACAAAAAACCCAGAATAGCCAAAGCAATTCTCAGCAATAAGAACCATGCTGGAAGCACCACAATACTTAGTTTCAAACTATACTACAGAGCTATAGTAATAAAAACAGCATGGTATTGGCACAAAAGCAGACACATAGGACAATGGAATAGAAAATAAGGAAACAAATCTTCACACTTATAGCCAGTTGATTTTTGAATAAAGGTGCCAAAAATATATGCTGGAGAAAAGACAGCCTTGTCAACAAATTGTGCAGGGGGAAACTGGTTTTAAGAATGGAATTAGGCCCCAATTTCTCACCCTGCGCAAGAGTCAACTCAAGATGTATCAAAGACCTAAAAATTGGACCAGACTTTGCAATTACTAGAAGAGGGTGTAGAACTGACTCTCTAATGTATAGGCATTGGTAGAAGCTTCCTCAATAATATTCCTAAAGCTCAGGAAATAAAAAAAACAGGATGATATTTGATTAAAAGCAGCAAAGAAAACAAGAGTCTAAAGAGAGAGCCTATATAGTGGGAGAAAATCTTTACCAGCTACTTCTCTGATAGAGGATTAATGCAGAGAATATACAAAGAACAAGAAAATTAACACTAAAAAAACAACCCAGTCAAAAAATGGCAACTGAACTGAATAGACACTTCACAAAAGAAGACATACAAATGGGCAAGAAACATATGAGAAAAGGTTCAACATCATTAGCAACCAAGGAACTGCAAACCAAAACTACCCCGAGATTCCATTTAATTCCAATTAGAATGGCAAACATAAAGTATATAAACAGTAATAAAGGCTGGTGAGAATGTGGGGAAATAGGAACTCATACACTGTTGAGGGATTGTAAATTTGTACAACCACTTTGAAGATCAGTATGGAGACTGCTCAAAAGACTAGGAATGGAACCACCTTATGACCCAGTCATACCATTCCTTGGTATTTTTCCAAAGGAATTGAAGTTAGAATACTATAGTAATACATGCACACCCATGTTTATAGCAGCACAACTCACCATAGCCAAATTATGGAACCAATTTTGATGTTCACCAACAGACAAATGGATAATGGAATTTTACTCAGTTATAAAGAACAAAATTATGTAATTTGCAGGAAAATGAATGGAACTACAGACTATTATGCTAAGTGGGATCAGCCAGTCTCAGAAAGGGAAGGGCCATATGTTTTCTCTCATATGTGGAAGCTAAAGAGAAATTGGAAAACACAAGTGACTTCAGATGAATGAGAGAGATTCTAGTAGAATAGTGGAAGGGGACTTGGGGATGGAGTTGGGGAGGGGAAAAGGGAGACTTGAAAAAGGAAACAGTTAAAAAAATCCTATGCTTAGGAAATAATTCAAACAATCTTATCAATACCAATTTCAATATTATGAACCAGAAAAGGGAGGGAACAGTGTGGAATCTGGAAGGAAGCACACCAGGTGCTGTGTGCATGCATGTTTTTATCACTTTGAACTTCATTATGATGTATAATTACAATGCACCAATATATTTTAAAAAGTTACTCTATAAGAATAAAAACTTGTTATATTTAGGTCTTAATAAAAATGAATGAAAAAGATTGGTGGAATTAGCATTAATGTAGTCATAGTGATCATTTCAATCTGGTAAGTGAAGTAATTCTCTTGAATATACTTCATCAAATCCCTACTGTTTTAACTTTACTCTCTAATCTTCTGCTAGTTTTATAGCATATTAATCTAGAATATTATTGTTCAAAGTGTGTTCTTAGGGGCATTACTAACTAGTAATGAATGGTTTCGGGTTTTTTAAAATTAAAATTTAAAATGGCCAGTTTTTTTGAAATTCTTAAGCAAGTATGTAATGAAGAAATGATACAATAAAATACTCTACCAATACTTTCTACCAAAGGGGGAAAAATTAGAGAGAAAACCCAAAACAAACTGGATTCTCTAAAAATTTTTGATAATTAGATTTAGTTATTATTTGTTGGCACAGTGGTATTTTATAAAGTTCATACTTAAAAATTTTACAAAGATGTCCATGATGATTTTAAATGTGAATAAAAAGGCAAACTGCAAAATAATATAAAAAGTATGATTTAATTTTGTAAAACAAAACAAAACAAAACAAAAACCCCCCAGTATATAGAATTACGTATGAATAAAAATTACTTGGCAGGGTACCTGAACTATTAATAGTTGTTACAACTAGTTCGAGATTAGTAGGGATGAGAGGAAGCAAATTTTTATTTTATACAGTTCTACATCAATTTTTAGAACAAGACATTTTTTTTTAATAGAAGTAAATGATTTCAGTTAGAATCAGTCTATTCTGTTAGAAATGAGAAGTTTTCCCTTAGGGGAGGCAGTGTGTGGGAGAGGGATCAAAGGGGGCTTCTGAGGTAAGTAATTTTCTATTTCATGATCTGAGTGCTGTTACATATATGTGTTCACTTTGTGAAAATTCACTGGGCTATATACCTATGATTGGTCCACCTTTTACATAAAGTTCATTTAAAATGGTTTCATCCTGGCTTACTAAATAGCATTCTTATTCTAGTTTAAATATACATATTTTCTCTTCATTCACATATTCAACAGTTTCCCACAGTCATTATGATGCATTCTCTTGAATTTCTCCTTAACACAGTTGTATTGTGAAAGAATTATTTTTTATAGAGGCAAAATCTCTAGTAGACAAAAACAGCATTCTAGCAGAAAATCACATTCACACCTATGGTATGAGGTGAACCATGAAGTATGGTGACTTATTAATCCTACCAGCCATTCATTAGAATGTGGTAAAAAGATTTCTTTTGATGTACACAATTACCTAAAATAGAAAGGAATAATAAAGAGGTAAAAGCACCGGGCGTGGTGGCGCACGCTTGTAATCCCAGTACTTTGGGAGGCAGAGACTGGAGGATCCGGGTTCGCGGCCAGCCTCAGCTCTCTCTCTCTCTCCCTGTCTGTCTCTCTCTCTACTTAGTGAGGCCCTCCACAACTTCGTGAGACCCGGTTTCAAAATAAAGCATAAAAAAATAGGGTTGGAGGTATAGCGCGGAGGTAGAACGCCCCTGGGTTCAATCCCCAGTACCACACACACACACA